>APFE030278943.1:67700-82635 GCA_000404065.3 Pinus taeda
CCCAGTTAACTAGGGTAGCTAGTCGTGGAAAGAATATAACATAGCCTAACATCTTCTCCATTTGTGGTTGCTCCCAAATTTCTGAGACTCCATTTTGAGAGGTAAATTATGCTCCCTCTCAACCACCAAGACTCTAACCCTTGCCTTGCTCCTCAAGGATTTGCATGCCTCTTCTACCTTAGGTGCATATAGGTTCTTGACTTGAGCACCAATCTACTTCACCTGTCATGTGGCTATGTGTCTCAAGAATATTTTCCTTCTGTTGAAGAGCACTTCGTAACCATGGTCTTCCAAAATAGAAATGGAGATGATATTCTTCTTTAGACTTAGAATAAACATCACATCCTTGAGCCTAAGAGGGGATCCTGAATCCCTCTAAAAGGTTATTGTATTGATATCAATAGCACTGTACCTTCTATCATCTCCAAATTCAATGCTCCTCTGGAGATCCTTCTCCTCTAAGTCATTGGAAAATTTGCTATTCCCCATCATGTGGAACGAGGCACCACTATCCAAGTACCACCCACTACCCATCCCTGTGCTCACCATGCATGCAATAAGGGTGAAATTGAGCTCAAACTGTGAAGCCACATCTTCACCTGTTTGCTACTTCAAGCTCCTTCTTGCTCTCCTTCTTGGGTAGATACTTCCTAGCATAGTGCCTAAATTCATGACAGTTGAAACAATTGATTTTGGACAAGTAATTCTTCTTTCCCTCTTGGATGGAATCAACCTCACTTTGGGAATTATTTCCCTTGGCCTTCTTTCCCTTACTACATAATGCAAAGTCCTCTTCCTCGTCTTTGGATGATGTCCCATCTCTGGTATTCCACCTTATCGCCTCTTGTACCAAATCAAACCATAAGTGTTCACAATTTGGTAACTTATCCTTCCCATTTACTGAATCTTGGTAGCTATGCTAGCTCTTGGGAAATACTATAAGGTTTAGGCTCATGAGATCATCATCTACAACAATAACCCTAATTCCTCCAAGTTCATCATGACATTGTGTGAACCTGCTTAGGTACTGTTGAATAGATTCAGCCTTCTTCATATTGATACGCTTATCTTTGAGCGTTAATTTCATGTGGTCATTTTTGTTCTAGAACAAATATGTCAGTGCTTGCCACATTGCATACGGGTTTCTTTCCCATGGAGATTGGATGTAATGTGGTCCTTCACACCCTCCAATATGATTCTCCTCACCTTGGTTACACACTTCCTCCATTCTATGATATCCTTGATGTCATATTATCCTAGTTTTGGAATGTCATGCTCGAAAAATTCCTTCAACCCATTGTCCTCCAGTACCACCTCCATGCGGTCCTTCCAAGCAACACAGTTACAGCTACCCTCAAGGGCATACTTAAGACTTAAACCATAGAATGCCATCCTGCTAACTCTGAAGAATTGATCCTACAAATTTGATCGTCCTAGAATAAAAGCTTCAAATTCCCTTCTTTACTATGAATCCTACTTTAAGACCATGTAGAAATTCTATGTAGATTAAAAAATTCTCATGTAATTTACTAAAACATAAGACTCAAATCTACTCTACTCATATGTGGAAAGAAATTCATGATCAAGAAAGGAAATCATAACCATGCGACATGATTCAACACACATACACATAGATTTATATAGGGGAAAGTGATTGCTCAAAATCCCTTCCTATCTATATTGCATTAACCAGAAAATAGAGAAGAAATATAGTGTTTGCTCAAGCCTGAGAAACCTTTGCACTAGTATAGTCTATCTCTCTGCCTGACTCACTGACTCTGGCCAACACTTAGCCAATTTTCTAGCCTTCCAAGCTCCTACTTCCTTGCATTTTTCCTTGAGGAATTAGGCCCCTATTAATTAGGAAATTCCTCAATCTAAATTGTGCAATTCCTTTAGGCCAATATCTTACTACATGCATCACCTATACAAGTTGAAATAGTTTACAATTGATAGCACACTGCCCTTGAACTCCAATCTCAACTAGGTAACTCAAATTCTCTCAATGCATGAGCTAATTTAGGATAATTGATTAGTTAATTTTTTTATCACTGAGTTGTGACTGACTACGCACCCCACTACTAGACCCTCCACTAGTTCTTTCAACAGTTGGAACTAGTTTAACTGACCATAACTCAATTTAACTGACTTAAATTGTTACAACTGAAATTAACCCAACCTAGGCCCCTAAAATTTAGGAATCACTGAACAAAACATATTTTCATGCCCCTAACTCAAATTAACTAAGATAACTTAGTGATAACAACCATTTCACCTCAATTAACACATCCAACCTATCTATTGATGTGGACTTTCGATTTTTCTCTCTAATTTGACCAATGCAAGTCAAACTGAGATTTCCTTGCTACATTTTCAACAACCCAATTAAGACATCGACCTCATTGTTATGATGAAAAATCCCTCTTGTGGACAAGAGAGATCTCCCTATAATTCTAATAATCCTAGTAACAAACACACACTAATTGCTACCTTTCTCTAATTTAATATCGTTTGAAAGCAATATAACGAAAGAGGCCTCTTACCAGTTTAGCGAACTGATTGATGAATTCCCTCAAAGCTTTTGATCATGCTCTCTTTGATGCTCCAAATTTCCTCTCGTTGCTCTCAACGTATTCTTCGCAATGTTTTGAAAGATATCTGCAAAGATAGAGACAAACAAGAGATCAAATCATACATGATATAATCAAAGAGATAATGAGCTAATTAACCAATTAACCAATTATACATGCAAACTAATCAATTGTGCAACCAAAACTCATGTAGGTGATCATGGAATCCTACAAATCAAATCAATAGAGATGTAATTGGGAAAGAAAAGTTGCTTATATTTATAAAACTATAGAAAATCCTTACAACCATGTAGCCTTGATGTGGAAAACACTTTCTACAATATCCAACCCTCTCCCTTGCAAGACAAGCCTTCCAACCTAATCTCAACAACATAAACCTACTTCCAATAGTCCTCTCTTAAACCTGAGACCTGTAATGGATATATAGGCCAAGGATGAGAAGTTATGGATGCATTCTCTAAGGGATGAGATCCACTATTAGTGGGATAGAGGTACCACAAAGGAAGGGGAGTTACTCCATGATGGGAGGGATCAATACTAAATAGGCACTCATTTGAAGCTTGTTGGTTGGGACAGATCCTACCAACATGCTTCTAGACTTTGCTTCTTTTTTTTTTATGTACTTCAATTCATGTTCGCAGGTCATAGTGGAAGACAGCGCATACTTTTGTACAGATAATAATGGTCTTCCCTGCATATGCGCAGGAAGTGACTAGGAAACTGCAAACATAGCCAAAATTGGGGTTTTATACCATAGAATCTAGAAATGCCACCTTCTTTGGGATAATTTAGTTTCAAAATCTACAGGGTAATGCTTTGGAATACATGCGTAGATAGAAAGAGATCCAAATTGGTGGTCATTTTCCTAATGCGACAAAATGACATGTAATAGTTTTCCCCCTAAAGCACAAAGTCAGAAGAAATATTTTGATGACTGAAGTGTTTTATCATGCAAAAGTTTGGGTTAGAGACGATAGTCGAAGACCCGAAACAATCAAAAAAATGTTATAATGCAATATATTATATCATCACTAAGGTAGGAATTTTCATACTCAAAACATAAATGTCTCAAAGCACAGTATAGAAATACATCTGAAGATCCATGTCAAAAATTACATAGTATGGATGCAGTCATCAATAGATCTATGTTTACAATCATTAATATTTAATAAATCCATGCATCTTAGATGGATGGAACTAGATCTAGAGTCTTTATCTCCATCTCTCAATCCATAGTGCGAATCGAGCCATGCGAGTGAATGTCTCGATGTTGAACATAGTAGAAATCACTTGATTACCGACCAATGATATGAACCATTAACAAGTGCGAGAGATACCACTAATAATGAAAATGACTCTCAAGGTACTTCTACTACAATCTATGAAGTGTGAATAGATTATTTGATGTCGAACACTCATAGAATCATTCAATCAAAGGCTAATGATGAGAACATGTCATTGAAAGTGAGAAACCTCCTATTAAGGCATGCAAGATGAGGTACTGAAAGTTTATAGATCATGTTCCTAGATAATGAGCTGAATTCGATAGGAAGCAATCCGCCGTAGGAGGACCTACGACATGAAACTCATGTCAAGTTTTGAAGAATAGTGGTTTAGAGTAATTCAGGATTGACTCAGGGATGGTCGATGCAACTGAAGGCGAAGACTGGAAAAGTAATTTTGACTGAGGTTGAACTTCTCTTGAACATATTAGAGACACGTCATGCTGACTTGGCATCATTTGACACAAAAAATAAAACCTATACCAACTGAATACTTTCAATGTGGTATGGTCAACTGAGTAACAAATGGATTTCCCAACCCAGACACGAAAGTGACAAAGTGTCATGTTTAAGAGTGATATATTGCCTTTTACAAAAGTAAAACAAAGATCCTTTCTCACCTTTCCCCCCACCATTACTGGCAAGTACCTCTTCATTTTTTACAAGCTTGAGGAGGATAACGTATGCTTGTCCTGTAAGCCCATCCTTTAGACAAGTCCTACAAAGTATTTTTAACGAACCCTAAGAAGAAGTGGCTTTGTCTAGTCATGCTTAACGAGTCTTATACCGCTTAATTTTTACGAGCCCAGTGAAGCGGTAACTCGATGTAATTTTCATATTTAAATAGTTTGAAAAGACAAAGAAAGAAAACTCATTCAGTTATTTTACCGTAAAATTTTAACAAGCCCGAAGAAAGTAAAGCTAGGTGTTTTTTACTTTTAAGGAGTCAGAAGAAAAACGTAGGTAAACTCCACAGCGTTCTTTTTCATAAATTTAGTCCCTCAAGCCCAAAAAAGGATAAAATAATCTAGGAGAGAACTCTATTGACCATGATCGATAAACGTATACCTTTTTTGTAAATATTCTTCTTCAGTCTGTAAAAGGGGTAAACTTATAATGAAAGGACGGTTGTTCATTTTATTTTACAAGTTTGAACAATCAAGTACTCGACGATCTTTTCGTTTTTAAGGAGTCTAAAAAGGGCGTAAAGAGAACTCCATGGTTTCTCTTTTTCACAAGTTTTAATGAGTTTGAAAAAAAGTGATAAATAGTACTTAGTACCAAAATGATGTGTTTCCGTAATTATCCCATAACCTGTACACTTAAACTCGAAATAATTATCTCTGCTCAACAATAAAAAGAAAGCATTTATAAAATCAAGCTTAAAAAAGTTAATAGGTGTGAAATAATATCTAATTAGCCCTAAAAACTTATAAAAAGCCCAAAATAGTAAAAAAAAATCACCATTTGAATTTTTACCATTCTAAGAGAGGTAGAATCCATTTTTTACTAGAAACTTACGAAGTTGATTTCGGGCAAACTATTGGACGAAATCTTGAGCCGCTTTCACCAGGTCAATGGTCTATCTAAGCTCTTCATTTTCATGTCAATTTTTTAGCTTTTTACTGTAGATTTTGGATTTTAAGGGAGGGTTTTGTAAAATGTTTTTCACCCTCGGTGTGCAAAGGTACCCTTCATTGGGCTTGCACACACCAACATAATTTTTAACGTGATGTGCCTAGTTTCAAGGAAAGAAATTGCACACATGCACATTGTTCACTAAATCTGGTTGCGCATAGCACGAAGTGAAAAGAAAAAACAAATGAAAACGCTCCAAATTTTTGCTAAATCTCTCCATGTTTGCTTCTAATGATTTTCAATGTTTGATTGTAGGCTTCTGATCCATAAACATGGAATGGAGAGAGCATGAGCATGAAAAACAATATATACTTTCTCTCAATGACCCAAAAACCATACAAACCCTGACAAATTGTGGATTATACAAGTTTTTCTCCATTTCGGGCATGAGGGCCCAACTAGACTTGCTTGAATGGATGGTAGGCAAATGGAATATTCCGGAAGAGTGTTTTATAGTTGGAGAGCACAAACTTGTCATCGATGAAGATGGCATTTACTTCCTAAGTGGAATTCCACATTGTGGCAAGGAAATCAGGTTGTATGGCCATAGGCGTTGTAGTGATACCAATGCTACCTATTTGATACAATATTGCACTGATGGGGCTGCTCTCAAAGATAGCAGAATTTATATCAGGACCATATGTTAGATTCCTTTGAAATTTATCAGGTTTATTGTTGCAAAGTTGTGTGGTAGTGCAACATTACATTTTCTCACTAAGGCTCAGATGCAGACTTTTGTGGATTGCTTCAATGGTACCATATTTAATTGGTGTGAGGTTGTAGTTGCTAAATTGAAGGGGAAACTAACCAGGGTCAAAACGAGCAGACTCAAAAACTTTGCGTATGGTCCCTTAGTTATTTTGTTTGCTCTATAGCGAATTCTTCTTTTGACTCCATAGGTATCTGTAGAGAGAGGAGGGCCTCATGACCCTCACATGCTAAAGTACCAACTATCAGGTTTATTGTTGACTTCTTCGAGTGGCTAGAAATTCATATCATCCTGATCTAGGACTTTCTATATGTATGGATGGACTACACAGGAGATCCAGACGTGTCGCTTCCTCCTAGGACACAGGGGGGTGCTATAGGTAAAACTTCACATTTTGGTTTATTTTAATATTTTAATTTTTTGTTATTTTTGGAATCCAACTAATTATCTTAAATGATCATGTAGATGTGGCCAGTGAGACTATATGGATTATGCAAATATGACTGGCTTGATGAGCAGCTAGTTTCCCCCATAGTACAAAACCCAAATGCGACAGAGACACTGATAGAGATAGAGCACAACCTTGAGAGGTTGACTTTGGACATTCTAGATGTCGTTATAGATGATATGTATCTTCGCTACCAGAGGCATACTATAGGATTTCCTAGTATTATTAGTCATTTTCTGCGATGAGTAGCATGTGCCATTGTATGCTACCATGATCACCATCATGTGTAGTGACTAGCCTGAGGGCTACATTTTTTATTTTTGATGATGTACCAGCATGTTCAGAAAATAAAGACCATGGGGCCTCATGTCATTGGATGACATTTTTGTAAAAGCCACACTTATTACATACTTTTATCTAATGAAAAACACACTACTTCTATTTCTGATTATCTTGTACAATATGTGAATGAATATTGCATTAATTTATTTACAAATGTTTTACAAGTTCCAATTTAACAAATAATTAGCTACTGCATATGTTAATGTGTTTAAATTGCTCGAAATATGTTGATACTCAATATAACCAAATTCTCGTTCCAAGAGATGAACTCGCAAAAACATCCTTAACATGGAAGCACTTCTAACTGAATAAACACCATTCAAATATAATACCACAAGTTGTGAATATAACCTAACGATCAATTGACGAATGCTAAATGCAATGACATCAGATAATAGCTCAATCACTGTGTTATATTCCCCAATATTTTCCGTTGTTTGACCGAGGCATATCCCATGAATAGAAACTAACTCGTCTGTGGGAAAATATATGACCCAAGTTGCAGAAGATAAATTCTGAGTACTACAACTAGCACCATCAGTGAAGCCAATGTAATCCTGGGGGAATATCGACATCTGCAAATCAAGTGTAACACAAGATAAGTAGGAGAAGTAGCAAAAAATCATAAAACCGCTAAAATATGTCATAATAATATACAAATGTTTCACCAAAAAATCTAAGCATTGTATTTCTTTAGGTAAAGACCATTTTTGGGCTTTCCCAAAGGAATTCCGTCATAATCCACTAGTTCAAAGGCCCCATTTTCTAGTGCACATTTTACAATATAAGGGCCATGAGGCATAGGCTCAAATTTTCTAATGCCTAACTTATCACGCTCTTGATCATAGAACAAGAATAAATCACCTTCTACATATGAACAAGGTTTGACATTTTGATCATATTGTGCTTTAACTTGTTTCTTTTGGGCCTTGATAGCTAATGCAACAAAACAGCGAGTCTCATCAAGACGTGCTAAGTACAGAAAGCATTCCTCTTCAACCGAAGTAGCTGGTAATAATTAAATTTCTAGTTTCAAAGATGGTATCTCACATTCAAACGATAGAACTACTTTCATGTCATAGACAAGCTGGAAAGGAGTAAAACTAGTTCAAGTTTTTTTTGTAGTGTGGTATGCCCACAAGGTTGGATGTAGCATTAGATGCCATTCTCATTTATGAGTCCTGATAATCCATTTAATCATGGTGGTTAAAACCTTATTAACGGATTCCACTTAACCATTTTCATGTAGGTAATATGGGGTAGAACTTTCATGACACAAGCCTAACTTGGTGGTAAGATTAGTCATCATATGGTTTCGAAAATGGCTATGATGGTCTGTGATGATAACTTGTGGTAATCTGAACCAAGAAATTACTTGATTGAACAAGAAAATGGATATTGGTTCACCGTCATCCTTGTATGTAGGCATCTCCTTGGCCCATTTTGTAAAATAATCTATCATAAGGATAATATACCCATGCCCCCGGTCAAGTGAGGGTTACATGTAATAAAGTCAATACCCCATTAGAGAAAGTGTGAAATCAATGACTGGGTGAAGAGAATATGGATGTGCACACATTTTTGATCATAAATTTGACAATTATAGCATTTCCAGATTGTAGTTATACATACTTTAAATATAGAAGGGCAAAAATACCCTGTGCATAGGATCTTTTTTAGTAGTGGAAAACCCTGACATATGACCGCCACAAGCTCTAGAATGGTAGTCATTCAATGCCTTTTTAGATTTTGGATGACTTAAACGTCGTCAGAAAATAGAATCAGCACCACGATGATAAAGAGTGTTGCCAACAATATTGTGTTGTTGGGATTGGCACTGTATTTTATGACGATCAATTTGACTTAGTTCTAGCTGAATAAATGATGATATCTCTATAACAGGGATCTAAAGTACTGATTAGAAAGAGAGATTCATCTGGAAGAGAATCTTCTACCACATTTTCATTTTAAGTATGCGGAAAGTCACATAATACCTTAGCAAATACTAATGATTTCTTGGATTTGGATTTAATGAATTCCAAATTGAATTCTTGTAGGATGACTATCCATTTGCAATACTTGTCCCCCAACAATTGTCTAGTAAGAATGTAAATCATGGGGTTTCAATCATAAATTACAGTGGTTTTGAGTAATAAAATGTAGTGACGGAAATGTTGGACAACTTGAACAACTTCCAAGGCCAATCTCTCCACATGTGTGTATTTTGCTTCAATTGTGGTCAAATTATGACTTAAGTAATATATCACATGCTCTCCATTCAAATCATGTTCCTGGACTAGAACCATACCAATGGTGGCATCGGATGCTGCTAAGTATAAAAAGTAATCTCAGTGATAATCGGGAGGATGCAACAATGGCGTATGGGTCAATGCATATTTTTGTGCATCAAAGGCTTTTTGAGCCAATTCATCCTAGATAAATGGGATGCCCTTTTTCAAAAGTCGATTAAAACCCTTAGTCAACTCGACATAGTTATGGATAAATTGACGTAGAAATTTTTCTTTCTCCTGAAAACTTTGGAGTTGGCGTATATTGGAAGGTGGAGGTAAATTCAAGATAGCCTCAACCTTCAATGAATTGACACGAATGTCTTCCTTTGAAACAAGAAACCCTGGAAATTGACCAGATTACACACATAAAACACACTTGTGTGGATTCAAGTGAATATTTTAATAGCGGCATCTGATGAAAATTTCTCTCCAAGGCAATGGATTGACTTCCCATCTTATTGAATGAGTTGGAAAGTCATCCAAATACGGTTGCACAATATGCTTGATATGATGAAATGCATAAGACATAGCCCGTTGAAAAGTTGCACTTGCATTCTTTAAACCGAATAGGAGTTTTCGATAGGAAAAATTCCCACATGGGAAAATGAATGTGGTTTTACATTGATTAGCTAGGAGTATGTTGATTTGATTGTAGCTAGAAAATCATCCATTCGTCGATGATTTGATTGATATAGGGATTAGGATAATTGTCTTGTGGACAAGCATTATTGATGTCCCTATAGTTGTGTTGTGGCCAGCAGCAACCCCCCTTTTTATTTAGTTTTATCACTAATACTAAATAAGTGAGGACCCTTATTCAAAAATTTAAAAAATCGATGAATGCTTGTATTTCCTTTTTTCAATAAAACTTACTATCATCAACTTAGGAGAATACTCTCAAAAAATCTAAAAAGACTTAAGTTTTATGATAAGTTAGAATAAAATCATTCCTTAAAGCATGTCGCATCACAAAAAGGGTAATGGAAGCCTTCCTACAAGCAGAATTCTAAGATTACGAAATCACGATGTGAACTCATGCATCAAAAGACCCTCATTGCATCGTATCCCTCGAATATCACTTAAGCTGAAATGCCTCATATCGCCGATATGCGATGGCACATGTCGCAAATCGCATTTCGTAGAAAACACATTAATGGATGGTTATCATACGCTACAAACTAGCGATATTGCAATTCTGCGATATTGTGATTCCACAATATTGCGATCTGCGATATTGTGAAGCAAATCGCAAAATCACCTTATCGTAGATCTTCAGGGCTCGTTGTTCAAAAAATCCTTTTTCCATAAACCAAGGCCCGGTTATGCGCATTAATGTTAATCAATGACTTAGTTGGCAATCATTAATGAAATAAGGTTTTGATCTGATCGAGGAGCCATTTCATGTAAGTTGGTATATTTTATATGTTTCCGGCATTTAAAGCTTTCCCATCACCTTTTTCTTATCATTACTCTTGCCTCATTTGTAAACTGTAGGAGCAAAGAACAGAGAAGTATACATAGCAATGTTCAAAATATTATGGGAAAGAAGGGTAAAGCTATGATTTTTGAAGATAAAGAAATGACGCCCTTGCACACATACACCACCTGTAACAAAGATGCCGGTATTACTACTTGGGAGGGCATGTACAGTCTACTCGAGGAAGAAAATCCCAAGGTAATCGAGGTTACAGCTACTGCAGGCTCACACATGTCTTTTGAGGCATCTATTACAGAACTAGCATGTTCGTTCTTGCACCAGATAGTGGTGAGGCCCAAAAATCTTCCACATACAGACATAGTTGCAGATATTCCAGAATTTTATGGCCTAATTCTTAGCAGAGATTGGTCAAAAAAACTTCATGGATACTTTGCAACCGATTGGTCACACATGTGGCTCCCTTACAATGGTAAACCAAATCAGATAAAGGTTGAGCGAGAAAAACATCAGAAATACATGGTAACAGAATTGGAAGGAGAAAATGAGCCTGTAGCATACAACAACAATATTATTGGAAACTATTCTGTTGATTCTTTCTTAGGAAATTTTAATGCTCATACTTCACCTTACTTACAACATTCTGTTTTATCTCAAGTAGAAATTTTTTCTCAAACAGATAGTTCTAAATGTATTAATTTTATAGATAGTCCTGTAAATAAATCTTTATTTTGGAAGTTATTTTTTGACAGTTCTAAGTCTAACAAGGGAGTTGGAGTAGGATGCATATTAATCAGTCCAGAGGGAAATAAAACTATGCTAACTTGTGGACTTGAGTTCGATTGCACCAATAATACTACATAATACGAGGCTTTAGTCCAAGGATTATACAAAGCGATCAGATTAGACATCAAATATCTACAAGTCTTCGGAGATTCTGAAATTGTTATCAAACAGGGACGAAACAATATACATTGTCTATCAGGGCATTTTAAGCATTACCAATCTTTGGTTCAAGATCTGACTAAACATTTTATAGCATTCAATATTTCATCAATTCCTAGACTCCAGAATGCTAGTGCTGACCTCTTAGCAAACGTAGCTTCCAAGCTCATTCCCTCAGAAGACTATAACCCTGATAGATTTTCAATAGAATTAATCTTTAGACCCTCGATTCCTGATAACATTACCAATTGGAGAATTTTCAATGATGATCCTGATATTGTAAGCTTCCTCACATCTGAGGGATCCTACACCAATCAAATAATTGATGAGGACCAACATGACAAACAATTGCAACAAGATAGCACTAATAATGTTATGCCAAAGTCAGTAGTCAAATTAGAAGACCTATATGATTTAAAAGATCGATTCAAAAGATATACCAATTCAAAACTTCAAAGTTCAACTCTGAACTATGAATTAGTAAATCTAGGAACCGATACTAAGCCGCAGAACATCAACCTAGGCCTTGGCCTAGCTCCTAAAGAAAAATCAGCGTATGTTGGTCTCTTAAAACATTATAAAAGTGTCTTTGCCTGGAACTACGATGAACTTAAGACTTACAACACTTCTATCATCCAACATACTATCCCAATGTTAAATGATGAAAAATATGTCCAGCAAAAGCTAAGAAAGATCCATCCTAATCTAGAAAAGCAGATCAAATATAAGCTCAATAAGTTATTGAAAGCCAAAATCATTTTTCCCGTTCGACATTCTAAATGGGTTTCCAAAATGGTTCCCGTTAGAAAGAACAATGGAGACAATAGAGTTTGCATTGACTTTCAAAATCTTAACGAGGCCTGCCAAAAAGATAATTTTCCTTTGCCTCCCATGGAAAAAATATTACAGGCAGTTGCAGGATCAGAATTATTGTCCTTCTTAGATGGTTTCTCTGGCTACAACCAAGTGTTGGTCCATCCCAATGATCAATTAAAGACCATGTTCAGAACCAAATGGGGTACTTATGCATATCAAAAGATGTTGTTTGGTCTGATCAACGCTGGTGCCACTTTTCAAAGGCCCATGGACATCGCATTTAAGGGATTAATAAATAAATCCGTAGTAATCTACTTGGATGATATAACTGTATATTCCAAGAAGCGAGGCAATCATCTCAGAGATTTAAAAAAAATCTTCCAACGTTGTCAAAGGTGTGGAATTTCACTTAACCCAAAAAAGTCCTTTTTCGCATTAAGTGAAGGAAAACTTCTTGGATTCATAGTGTCAAAATCTAGAATCCATATTGATCCCGACAGAATCAAGGAGATTTCAGAAATACCCTTGCCTCACAACAAGAAAGCTATGCAATCTTTCCTTGGCCAAATTAATTTTCTAAAGAGATTTGTTCCAGATTTTTCAAGAATCGTATCTCCTTTATGAGCAATGATTAAAAAGAACTCAATCTTCAAATGGGGCCAAGACGAATATGAAGCATTCAATTTGATTAAACAAGCGATTGTTAACGCTCCATCTTTAGCAACTCCAAATTTTTTCGATCCTTTCATTTTATATACATTTGCCTCTGATAGATCATACGTTGCGATACTCACTCAAGCAAATCAAGCCAAGGCAAAAGCCCCAAATTCTTTTTTTCAGTTCAAATTTACAGGGGGCTGAGTTAAATTATTCAAACGTAGAGAAACAAGCTTATTCTGTTTTCAAAGCGATTAAATATTTCAGACCCTTTCTGCTTAAAACCCATACAAAAATCATAGTACTGTTTCCAGCAGTAAGAAATCTCTTAGTACAGAAAGATTTGGGTGAGAAAGAGCCAATTGGGTTACTGCCTTACAAGAATATGACATAGAAATCAAACCAACAAGTATTGTAAAAGGTCAAGGCTTTTGCAAAATGCTGGCTGGAGCATCGCTTATTTCTGAAATACCATCTGCAGAGATACAAATGTACGAGGTAAGCCTAAATGATGTTGAATCATTATACATTGATATCATCTTTTATCTAAAGAATGGATATGCTCCTTCAAACCTCAATTATACAAAGAAAAGAGCTCTAAGGTTGAAGGCTAAGAAATATCAGCTCGTGAACGATGTACTTTTTAGGATAAATTATGATTATGTTCTCCTTAGATGTCTTGAGAAATCTAAAGCTGAAAAGGTGTTGTAGGAACTCCACAATGGACCAGCAGGTGGAAATTATGTTGGAGATGCTACTGCACATAAAATCCTCCACGCAGGCTATTACTGGCCCACACTATTCAAAGACGCACATAGCTACGTAAGGAAATGTCAATTTTGTCAAACTGCTGCTGGGAAACAAAAGAAACCATCGTTACCTTTGCAACTAGTCAACATTGAATAGCCTTTTGATCAATGGGGATTGGATATAATAGGTGAGATCGTTCCTCATTCTTCTAAACAGCATAGGTATATCCTTACAACTACAAATTATTTTACTAAATGGGTAGAAGCAATTCCTCTCAAGATAGCTAATGCCGAACACATCATTGAATTTATAGATCAGTTCATAATCACTAGGTTTGGTTTACCCTCTGCTTTAATGTTTGATAATGCATCATATTTTTCTAGCAATGCTATGACTGAATTTGCACTCAAAAGGGGTTTTAAGCTTAAATACTCTGTCAATTATTACCCACAGGGGAATGGGTTAGCTGAATCTACGAATAAAAACTTAATCAGAATCATTAAGCGAACCATTGATCAAACTCATAAAAATTGGCACAAGTCTTTAATATATGCTTTATGGGCAGAACGAATAACGTAGAAATATTCCATTGGCACTTATCCCTGTAATTTAGTTTATGGGAAAGAAGTAGTTCTTCCAACTCATCTAGCAATCCCCTCTTTGGCCTTAGTTCAATATATCGACGAAGCACAAACTTCTTCCTTACAACTAAGGCAGCTGGAAATACTTAAGCTAGAAGAACGACGAGAACGGGCTAAAATAACTCATCCTCATCACCAAGCATTAGTAGAAGCTTCTTTTGATTCAAACATAATATCCAGAAAGGACTTTCAGGTGGGAGATCTAGTTTTAAAATGGGACAAGGCTCATGAGGAAAAGGGAAAACATACAAAATTTCAACGAATGTGGCTTGGCCCTTTCCAAATTGCAAAATTCATAGGTCCATCTACTTTTATGTTATAGGATTTAATAGGAAAAAGAGAATCTTTACCTGTTAACGGGCAGATCCTCAAAAAATACTTTCCGTAGG
>APFE030278943.1:83867-118152 GCA_000404065.3 Pinus taeda
TTTATATCAGTCAAATGAAAGATATCAATAAAAAAACAAAGATTTTTTGTAGAAAAGCTCTTCCAAAAACTCTACCATTGTGGTCCAGAGGTATTCTTAAGGAAACAATGACTTCCTCCCTACCTAGGGAATTACGAGCTTCAAGGAATTATCCAACGATACACTTTAAACTAAAGAATAAGAGGTCTCATCACGAGCCGACTTATCATGACCATAGATATTATAGCTTGTTGACTTTGCCAAAACTGCATACCACAATAGGGCAATGACCCTAGATTGTTGCAATCAAAAGACAAGGGGTCTCATCACGAGCTAGCTTGTTTAGCAAAGTTATAAATCAAGTGAATGGCACTGTCATAATTTGGCTACCAAACCAAGGCATTGCTCTTTAAGGATTAAAAGAAAATGAAAGCAATAAGTGTAGATATGGATTTCTCTTTGAAAATTGTATATTTCTCCAAGTGGGATACAGGATCATTGTTGGGTAACAGGTAACCCTATCGAGGCTATAAATGCCTACTGGAAATAGAGGCTCTACCTACGACAAATGAGCATATTTAAAACTGATTTACAGAGAAGGCTTTGTTTTTATCTTTATAAACCAAGTAGTGACTGATGTAGATACAATGATTAGCTTGAGGAAGTAAATAACCAAAGTTAACATAGAAGAAATAAACTATCATAGACAACTAAAAGCATGATGTACTTTATCTTTCTATAATAAAGTTTGATTTTCTAGAAAAATTTATGTTTTGGAAGTTTAGAAAATTCAAAAGAAAAGCAGAGATAATTGGTTCTTCCAAGTGAATCGCCAATTGCTGTGGCCAACAACAACCCCCCTTTTTATTTAGTTTTATCACTAATACTAAATAAGTGGGGACCCTTATTCAAAAATTAAAAAAATCGATTAATGCTTGTATTTCCTTTTTTCAATAAAACTTACTATCACAAACTTAGGAGAATACTCTCGAAAAATCTAAAAAGACTTAAGTTTTATGATAAGTTAGAATAAAATCATTCCTTAAAGCACGTCATATCGCAAAAAGGGTAATGGAAGCCTTCCGATAAGAGGAATTCTAAGATTGCGAAATCGCGATGCAAAATCATGCGTCAAAAGAACCTCATCGCATCGCATCCCTTGAATATCACTTAAGTTGAAATGTGTCAAACCGCCGATATGCAATGGCACATGTTGCAAATCGCATTTCACAAAAAACACATTAATGGATGATTGTCATACACTACAAACTAGTGATATTGCGATTCCGCGATATTGCGATCTGCGATATTATGAAGCAAATCGCAAAATCGCCTTATCGCAGATCTTCAGGTCTCGTTGTTTGAAAAAGATTTTTCCATAAACCAAGGCCTGGTTATGCGCGTTAATGTTAATCAATGAGTTAGTTGGCAATCATTAATGAAATATGGTTTTGATCTAATCAAGGAGCCATTTCACTTAAGGTGGTATATTTTATATGTTTTTGGCATTTAAATCTTTCCCGTCACCTTTTTCTTATCATTACTCTTGCCTCATTTGTAAACTGCAGTAGCAAAGAACAAAGAAGTATACATAGCAATGTTCAAAATATTATGGGAAAGAAGGGTAAAGCTCCGATTTCTGATGACGCCCTTGTACACAGACACCACCTGTAACAAAGATGCCAGTATTACTACTTGGGAGGGCATGTACAGTCTACTCGAGGAAGAAAATCCTAAGGTAATGGAGGTTATAGCTATTGCAGGCTCACACAGCTCTTTTGAGGCATCTATTACAGAACTAGCATGTTCATTCTTGCACCAGATAGCAGCGAGGCCCAAAATTCTTCCACATACGGACATGGTCAAATGGGTATTGGATAATGATGATATCACGGATAGAGGAATTAAAGCTCAGAACCATGAACTCACGGAGTCGTTATTTTCACAAAATTTGAGCTTTATATCCTCTAACAAAAAGTGCACAAGAGGCAAAAATCGCACCAGGGAAGCCCACATCGCTGGGCAAAACACCTCGAGATGGAAAGCCTCTAATCACTCAGTCGCCTGTAAACCTGGAAATTTGTAGGAAAAAGTGCTAAAGGCAAAAAGCAAAACTTGAACTCTAAAATCAGTGGTATTTATCAGAGATATCCTCAAGTGGTATGTATATATGTACAACAACTACAGACAAGTTGGAGACAGAAGGCTTGAGAAAGGGAAAAATCCATCAAAAGATTAACTAAGTTAAATTGGGATTCTTACTGGACATATTTGGTAAAACCACATAGCCAGTGCATGACTCTCAAATGTATCATCAATTTTCTCCGAGAAGATGGCGCCAGCTCTTACCGATTTCGTTTTCACATGACAGCTAAAGTCGGAAGTCAGCCAACCAACTCTCCTCAAGAAAATGTTGAACACTTGCGATTACAAGGAAAAGATACACAAATAGTTAGTTGTTAATTTTAGTTTTAGATTCAGTTTTAGTTTTAATTTTGCTTTATTTTTTCCTGAAATGAGGACGGTCATTTGAACCGCATCCTACATTTTTGTAATAAATTATTTTTAGATTTAGTTAGTATTATTTAAACCCTTCACATGCATTTAGAGGAGGGTCCTGAAATTTGTCAAAACCTTGCCCTCAAAACATGCACTTTTGCACCCTCAGAGGAGGTTTTGATGAATGAATGGAACGAGATTTATTGATATCTGCATCTAATATCTACTACTGATGTTGAACTTTTGTACTCTTGGTGGATTGGATTAAGAAGAAATAAATCATTATCGCTTGAAGCTCATGAGTAGAAATAGTTATAAATGGTACTTTTATCTCTTAACTATTTCTGCCTATGTGTTAAGGTGATATTCATGTTCAGTTATTTATATGTTAATGCATGAATGCTTGAGTTATCATTTGGCACTTCTGTATGGTGATAGCTATTTATTTATATTTAATATATGAGTAGCTTATTATGCGATATGTTTTTCGCAATTGTTTCGTCTAACTTTTTATACGAAATGGTTTATCTTTATTGAATTCTTTTCTCATAGCAGTTGAATGACCTTTAGCAATTGTTATTTGAAACCATTTTAGATCACATAACGGAAAGATTACATCCCGGGTTAGTTTAGAATTAGATATTTCTGCTCATTAGAATATAATTGCATATTGTTAGAGTAGATTTAGAATAAAAGAATTTTACTTAGGAATTATTAGAAAAGAAATATCAATTCTTAACACACACACACATATATTGGGAAACTGGTCCCATATCCCCAGTCAAACCCACTATACCAAACGGAAAAGGAGCTGCTAACCAAGTTCCAGACCGGGTGGGTATCCCCTTTGTTGTAGACCCGATTTTCGGGGCTTCAACAAGTTGACACATGATCTAATGGTTCCTTGTTTCTGATTATCATGCATGATATTGGATACCTAATCAGTTAAGGGAACCAAGTAGATGAAACCTACTTTGAGAGATTTCTCAACCTCAGCTTTAATTGCAGCAATGTTCCTTGGATGCACCAGATGTAATTTTTATCTGACAAGCTTGCCATCCAAGTAAGTCTTGATTTTGTTTATTACAACGCTTGGATCAATTCTTGGAATTTCCTCATAGGACCAGACAAAAATGTTGTGCAATTCTTGAAATAGGGCCTTATATGTTAGAATTTCTTCGATTGAGCACAAGGCACCTATGTGAATATTTCAATCCTTGTTTTAACTAAGATTTCAATGGTAATGGTCCCAGATATATTCCCCAAATTTATTTCAGATTAAAATTGAAATATTGAAATGGGTGATTCTGGACTATTTACTATCTCAAGGGAAAACATATTCGAAAAATCACTCTCCATTTTGTCAGGGCTAGGTAGAAATGATGAACGATGATGGTGATCATTCCATGGCATTTCATTTGAAGTCATAACTTCCATGATACTTTCGTCAGATAGAAACGTATGATCGAAAGGATCAGAGAATGAAACCGGTTCTAACCAAGGAAAAGGAGAATAATATTCATTGATCATTTCCACTCGATCAGTATTTGTAGATGTTGGGTTGGAAAATGATTGTATCGCCTGATAATTCAATTCAAGAGGGCTCAAAGGCATCTCACTACCATAGGAGGATAACTCAGACTCTCAAGGCACTATCCACGAATCAGGAGATTTCATAGTGCTTGATGTAATCATGTTCACCTCGAAAAAATTATAATGAAAAATTGGTGGAGGCATCGCGAAGATTCCCATCAATGATGAGTCTTTGAGTAAACCAACACAAATATCTTCATAAGGAGAATTCATTTTTGCGATAAAAGGTATGTTACCCATAAATTTAGGGTCTGAAGTGTAGTAAGACTACTGGTCTACATTGACAATTTTTCCCTTCTGAGGAAATTGTAACATTCTAAATAGTGACAAAACCATTACTGCATAGCATAGGTCCAACTTCGACCAAGCAAAAGATTGTAATCTAGCTAAGCATCCACAACTTCAAATTTTATTGCAACTAATTTTCCCTCTAACTCTATGGGAAAATCGTTCAAAATCCCATATGGATGAAAACCTCTTCCATCAAAGGATTTCAGAGTGGTAGGCAATTTATTAATGGTTGGAGACCCTAAATCTTTCCAACAAGAAATAAACATAATGCATGTAGAAGCTCCTTCATCAACAAGTGTATAAAATACTCATCCAGTTTTAATAAAAACTAGAATATGGATTGCCAGTTGATGAGGGAGTCTCAGAATATCTCTCAAGATAAAAGATAAATAAGTTAGAATCCTGCAGATCAATAGCTCCTATAGTTGACAATAAAATATTTTGTTGTTTTGGGCATGTTTGCAATATTTCCAGAGCTGACATTGCGGAAGGATACATAGCTAGGTCTTCAACAATGTTCTAATTTTGCGTAGCCCTACCATCCAGGTTGAAAGCTAATTTCTGAAGCACGCCTTTAGAAGGGGGTCAGATCATCATATCAGGATTTGGCTTCTCAATCTATAACGATCCAGAAGGAGAAGGAGGAATTGAATTGGAAGGTTGTCTAGACGAACTAGCTTCATTTCCATTTTCGACAAGATGCTTGGACCTGTAATATTTGGATCTCGTAGCTACCAAAAGTTAATGCGAAGACATCATGAGGATATCTTGTAATGAGGAAGAGGAATATGTGTTATGAGAAACCATTTTTTTGTCTTGAGAAGGAAATAGATCCTTCAAAACAGCAAGAGTTGGATAACCTTTAATGAATTTAAAAACTTTCGTGATGTGGGCATTCCTTCACACAGTGATCCTCATTTCAAATAAGGCAAGGATAGAGAGGTTTCCGTTTTTCATCAGTTTCTTCAATTTTAGCAGGTTTCTCCTTTGGGGAAGCATTTTGTTTCGGTTTACTTTTCCCCTTATTCTTATTTCCAATTGATTTCGCCTTGCCATTAGATGATTCTACAACATTGATCTCGGAAATAGTTTCTGGAGGAAGGCTTTTAGACAGTGTATCTTGTATGGCAAAAGTATGAGAATTTTTAGAATTTTTCTTTTTTCCCTTAGACTGTTGGATAACATAACCTATAATTTTATTAGCAGCATTAGATCTTAATCCTTTAGGAGATGCAATAATGGTTTCACCCGTAGGGTGAGGTAAATTCGGGATTTTTTTCATACAAAGTGCCAAATTGAGTGTAGATTAAATCTAAGTACAGGGCACGAGAAATTTGTTGCTCTTCTATGATGACACCTCCCTTGGAAACATCTTCTGTGATAATGGAAAGAAGACACTTTGTAAACCATTCAACTAAAATATGATCTAGAATGAAAAACTTGACTAAGCGACATCTACAACTCCATTCATGGATATGATCGGAGATGTAGGTCGACTTCAATTGTTTTAAAGAAGTCAATAGTTCAGTGCTAGTATCATAATGGATTGGTAGCTGAAAGTGGGTTAAAAATGTCATTGTTAGGGAGTTAAAGTTATGGAAAGAGGCATGAGGTAGCTCAATGTACCATTTAGCTATTGAACCAGTTAAAGTTCATTCGAAAAGGCATAGACGGATGGAATCATCGATTACATAATTTGATGCACACCAAAAATGATATGCCATCACATGATTCGATGTATATTCTCATAATTTCCCTTTGAATTTAGGTATATCACTTGGTAACTTGGTAAGAACCGCCAACCAAAAAGGATAATAATAAATAGGATCATTAGTTAACTAGGATAAATCTAGTAGATCTAACATTGCAATAAACAGTAACTGTGGGCTAGGATCTTGCGATAAGGTTTGATAACCTTGAGGGTTAAGACCAACCCCTTGAGGCAGATATCCAAGATATCCTAGAATAGCCTGAGCAGTTGGAATTGGAATTCCACCAGTGTAACCCAGATGAATCATACCAGGTTGAGGTTGAATAGGGACTCAATAAGTATGATCGGGGTATGTTGACTCTAGAAAGGTTGAGCTTGACCCATTTGACCTAAGTAATATTTCCCCTACAGAGGTTGCGCTTGCAAAGGCTAACCTTGAACAAACTGACTTTGAATAGGTTGACTTTGAATGAATTGACCTTGAAAAGGTGGGTTTTGGAAAGTTTGGCCTTGATAAGGTGGACTTTGAAAAACTTGTCCTTGAAAATGTGGAACCTGATAGGTTTGACCTTAAAAAGGCAGGATTTAGAAAGCTTGACCTTGAAAAGGTGTTTGCCTTGTTCCAACAATCAATTGCTCGATAGGAATCTATGGTATAGATTGGACAGTGGGAATAGTTTGATAAGAAGAAGCTTGCAGGATTACCTAAGTGGTTTGAGGAATAGTTATTTGAGGGGTTACTGGAATAGTCATTTGTGATACTCCTAGAATATGTATCTGAGGAGAACTTGGAACCAACTATGAAACAGTTGTTTGAACAGGGGCCTATGATGAACTATGAATAGGTCGTTGAATCAATTACCAAACAAGTGTTTGAGGAATTCCTTGAATAGGTTGTTGGACAATTGTTTGAGGAATTCCCTAATAGGTTGTTGGACAGGTATTAGGTATCTAAGGTATAGCTTTCCCAATAGGCAGAACAGGTTGATATAGTGGCACTTGTGGAGCATTTAGACCATACTGTTGATTGAAGGTAGGATTCCAAATTGTGTTCGTCCCAGCATAAGGAGTAACAATTAAAACTTGATTTATAGCAGGTTGACCAAGGCCAGGTTGATCTATCTGACCATAGGTTCCGGTGAAAGATTGACCCTCGGTAATAGGTTGTCCTCTAGGTGGAGGATAAGGTGGTTTCCCCCCAGGTTGGTAATAAACACTAGTTGGGGTTACTTGAATTACCAGACACTATATGAATATGTTGATCTAATGTCATAAATGCTTCAGGTATGGAAGTCATGCTCTGATCAGATAGATAAACCAGATGACCAAGTAAAACATTGAGGAGAAGAAGCAGCTCCTGAAAAAGTTCTAGTAAGTGATTGGTACCCAGGAGGAACTGATGGACCACCATACAAAAGTGATTCTGGGGAGTTGGTAAACATGGATGAATCAATAGGTTCACTCCCAATGGGAATTTATGAGATAGTTACTTGCGGTGAATAAAAAGGAATATGTGGTGGTAACAATTTTTGACCTAAAAAACTCAAAGTTGTAGAATACCAAGGGTGAGGTCAAAAAGGAGAGAAAGGAACTCTTAGGTCAAAATTTTTAGTATCGGTAAATGGAGAATGAGGTGTCTCTATTTCTTCAGTAACATCTTCAATGCTAATTAACCCAGGAGGTAATTCAGTAATTACTATCAGATTCCTTCGAGGTGAAGGTGGCTCAGGAGTGGGAGGTATAATAGTCAAAGGTGATTCAAGTTGAGAAAGTTTAGATTCAGGATGTTCTACATATGGTTCCGTAAGTTCAATGTCTAAAACTTCACTAGTGTCAGATTTTGTATGAACTACTTTGGTAATCTCTGGATCAGAGTGAACTAAACTTGATTCTACTTCATGTATTAGATTCAATTTGATTTCTATTGTCTCAGACAGTAAAATTGTTGATGTTTCAAGTTCATTTAAGGATTTTGGTCTTGTTGGCTTTCACCTTTCCGCTTTTATCTTTTCCAACTGACTTGGTGTGTATTTAGAAGGTTGACCTCGCATTCTATAGGATTGTCTTGGTGATTCAGCTAGGATTAAAATTTATACAAAATTAAACAATATTCACAATCCAATCCTAAGGTCTCTAAAAATTAAAAACAAACAATTAACACACGCTAAAAATATAAGGATTCAAACCATGCTAACAAGATTTTCACAGTGAAATCACTAGTTGGTAATGAAATCCAACATCATGGAAATTAAAGTGAATAGTGGTTGTAGATATGAGCGAGTGGAACCATTTACCCTAACAACCTGCTTAATGAAACAATCTAGTGCAAGTAACTTCACCTATTCCATCTCGAGCGAAGATTACCCTCCAAAAAGTTTGAGTCTAGTCAACGCATGTTCCATGTACAACATGACCTTCCCTCTGGCGTCACCTCGGGTAATAGCCCTAGAATTATGGTCACTAAGGTTACCAACTACAACAATTCTACCTAGGGGTATAGTCGTAAATCGGACGTACATGCAAGGGCAGAGTAACAAAGCTCAATCCCCTTGAAATCTCCTCAACATGGTTAATTGGAGATTTACTTTCAAGTGACCCCAAGTATGTTTCATCACTGTTGTAATACGTGCAAATCACTTTAACATAGCCAATGAAGTAGGTGCAATCATTTCACCAGGTCTGATGGGATCTCATGCTTGACTCCTTTGTAAGGGGAGCCTCCTAGGGCAAAACTGAAATAATTGGATTTATCTCCCTATCGCAAGATTCTAGTGTTTCTCTACAACTTTGGAAAGTTTACTCACTTCCCTATTCCAAAGCCCTACACTTAATCTACTGTATGTGGTACATAGCCCTAAGAATAAAGTTTTCTATATTGATTTTAATTAGCATTGATTTTAATAATTGTTGTTATGCAAAGGTAATGGACGTGAAACTTGATGAAATTATGACTTGGTGCAATCCTAATGTAATAAAAAATGATGATATGATCTTTTTGTTTCAATGAAAATCTATCCAAGATAGGGAAAGTGTTTTTCACTTTTTCAGCTGAAATATCAATAGAAACTCAAAATCCCATTATAACCTTTTCCCGAAAATGAAACTAACCAATTCCAAATCACCCAAATATTGAGAACAATTCAAATCTTCACTTTGCCCAATAATACAAGTAAACCAAAAAATCTCTCTTTCCATAAAAGCACTCAAATAGTTGAAGAATGCAACAAGAAACCAATGATGACTAAAACAAAATTTTCCCTAATTGAGTGCTACAACTTTGCTTGTAGTCACTAATTCAATTCATAAACACTTCCAGCAAAATAGACGAAAAATGATTTTTCATTGCAAAATTAGCATACGAAGTATTTTCACAAACTAAACCTAATCTTGTAAATCATTCACTTTGACAATCAAAATCAACTTTTGCAAAAGAGTAATATGGACTAAAACTTGATTTAATTGACAGAAGAAAGATAGATAGTCAATTCGATAAGAACAACAAATATTTCTCTTGATAGGTCAACTAAGGTAAGTCTCAACCCTAATTTTCAAAATAAGACTAATTACAAGAAAAAAAAAAATAACATTCAATCATACTGACAAATACCAACAGAAGGTTCTAACAGGTGTAAAACAATAGGGAAAAGACAAAAATTTAGGATTTGAAAATGAAACAAGTGAGTTTTTCAAAAGTTCCAGGCATGTGCACAGGCTCTGGAGTAAACAAGTGTGCATGTGCTCTGTTGCTAAAGGGTAAGTGCACAACTCTACACACTATACTTAGAGTAAAAGTGCACACAACAAGGAAATTCAAGAAAAAATAAAAATAAACCAAATCTAGCCCAAAATCCAAATTTCAAAACTTTCCAAACACAAGTAAGGTTTGTGCAGCAGGTTGAAAATATCAAACAAGGAAAAAGACAGATATTGAAATGAGTCCCGTTGGAGTCGCTAATTTGTTATGAGGACAAATCCCTCTTGCAGACAAGAGCAATCTCCCTAGAATTCTAAGAACCCTAGTAACAAACACACAGTAATTGCTACCTTTCTCTAAGTTTTGATCATTTGAAAGTAATAGAATGAAAGAGGCCTCTTACTGATTTATCGAATTAGTTGATGAAGTCCCTCAAAGATTTTGATCATGCACTCTTTGATGCTCCAAATGTCCTCTTGTCACTCTCAACAGCTTTTCTACAATGTTATAAAATATATTTGCAAAGACAAAGATAAACAAGAGATCAAAGCATACATGATATAATCAAAGAGATAATGAACTAATTAACCAATTATACATGCAAACTAATCAATTATGCAACCAAAACTCATGTAGGTGATCAAGGAATCCTACAAATCATAACAATAGAGATGTCACCGAGAAAGAATAATTTCTTCTATTTATAAAACTGGAGAAAATCCTTACAACGATGTAGCCTTGATGTAGCAAGCCCTTTTTGCAATCTCCAACACTCTCCCTTGCAAGACAAGCCTTCCAACCTAATCTCAACAGCATAAACCTACTTCCAACAATCCTCTCTAAAACCCCAGACCTATAAGGGATTTATAGGCCAAGGATAAGAAGTTATGGATCCATTCTCCAAGGGATGGGATCCACTATTAGTGGGATAGAGGTACCACAAAGGAAGGGGAGTCACTCCATGATGGGTGGGATCAATACTGAATAGACACTCATTCGAAGCTTGTTGGTTGGGATAGATGCTACCAACAATGCTTCTAGACTTTACTTTTTATTTTTATGTACTTCAAGACATGTTAGCAGGTCATAGTGGAAGATAGTGCGTACTTTTGCGCAGATAATAATGGTCTTCCCTGCGTATGTGCAGGAAGTGACTAGGAAGCTGCGAACATAGCCAAAATCAAGGTTTTGTACCATAGGATCTATAAATTCCACCTTCTTTGGGATAATTTAGTTTCAAACTCTGCAGGGTAATGCTCTGAAACACATGTGTGGATAGAAAGAGATCCAAATCGATCGTCATTTGCTTATTCTGACAAAATGACGTGTGACACTCGTAGATGCAAGAAACTAATCACTTTAGGCTACAACCTAATTGAGGCTCCAACCTCTGCAATGAGTAGGCTCCAAACTTTGTAGTGAGTAGGATTTCAACCTGATTTAAGGCTCTAGCCTTTGTAATTATTAGGCTCCAACCTATTCTAGGATCCAACGTGATTGAGGCTTCAACCTCCTTTCTCTACTTCCTTTTGGACCTCTATTTCATCACATTTTCAAACTAGATCCATGTGTAATATTCCCAATTTTTGTGAGTGCAAAATTCACTAAGGAGTTTTGCCAATTTTTGGTGATATTAAATAAAAAGGAGAAGATATTATTTTGTGGGAGAAAAGTGGAAATTATTATTTTAATGAAGAATTGTGGCAAAGTAATATTTTATTAGTGGAAGGTGGGGACCACCAAGGGAGAGGAATAGCAATTAGAAATAGAGCTTGGAGGCCTCCATTTGTTATCTTTGATCATTTGACAATTCAACATTAGTTCCCTTGAGTTGCTTAACCAAGACAAATGTGTTGTTCAGCACAAGGAATTTATGAGCGGGAATTCCACCCTCTTTGGAGAACTTCGAATGTCTCCCTAGTGAGGCAATTTGGGGAGCTCAATTCAGAGTTTCCATTGGGTTTATTTGCAAGTTATTCCAGCTGGTATGTTTTTCTTCCATGGTGCAGAAGTGGTTCAAATTGCTTATGGGGAGATCAATTACGAAGAAGTATAACACTAAAGGATTTGCAAGGATTTTCCCCTAATTTAGCCGAATATTTTGTGGTGATTAGCAGGGCTAAATTGAGAGAAAACTTTGAGCCGAAATTCTACATTTCTGGAAGTGCACAGGGGTTGGAGGAAGAGAGGTTGAGGAGAGTTAAAGGTCGGAGATTGGAGGTGTTCCTCAGGGGAGAATTTAGCCAAAGTTGCGAGAGATCTCAAGTGTTGGATTTGGGCTTAATTCAACAATGTTAGTTTTGTGGGGAATTTTCTAGCGAAATTGGGCAATTTGCACTTATTGGGGGTCACCAAGGATTGGCGGATTCATCCAAAACCCTTTCTGGGTTTTTGTGGGTTTATTGAGAGGAGACTATGGCTAATTTTACAAAAAAAATTGAGTGATATTTGGACCTAAAATACTAATTCTTATAGCAAGTCGAATTGCTAGTTACCTGAGGAATTTGCACCATTTTGTGGGTTCAACTTTGGCTTGGAGATAGGCCAAACCCTTTCTAGGTTTTTATGGGTTTTTGGTGGAGAGCTCAATATTAATTTTGCAAAATTTTCTAAGCACTTTGGAGGCTCAAACAGGGGTTTATTTCAGCCAATAGTTGCATAATTTCCACGACCAACACAAAACATTGAGGAGAAGCCTTTCCTTTGCATCCGGGTAGCATCTTTCTCACCTAGGATTGTTTATTTTTCTTTGGCAAGTTCAAGTGCACACATTTCATGCATTGTACTCTTCTCCATATATAATAAAATGGCTTAACTTTGGTGCAGTTTGAGTGTAAATTGTGGGTGTTTGATTGTTGTTTAAATATTTCGGTGTTATATGGTATTTTACTTTGTTTATCACTATTATTTCCTTTTTGAAACATTACACCATGTTCATAATATATCATTGAATAAGTAACCTACCTCAAACTACTAATACAGCCTACATACTCTACCATACAACCTGCAACCACTATATTGTCATGCAACTTACAACCATCATCTCAATTGTCACTTAATTCATGTCAATCTCTATTGTTGGCTATCATATTTTTATCCCAAACGTTGCTTCAACCAAATCTGCAATCTGGAAAATCTAACCCTTCCTTGGAAAATATTCATTTCATGTAACCAAAATACCTGCAACATGCTCATAGACTTCCAAAACAGATAAAATAGTTATTAGCCATCAAATACGAGTCAAAATGATATCAAACATGTCTAGCTACATCTAAATCTAAGCCTTGATCACCCAACATCTTTTCCTTTGCAATTTGGATTAATAATTAATCCAAAAACTATAATAAACCATAAATGAAATTAATTGTTCAACATAATCACAGTTTCAGGGTGTGTTCTAAAATTTGATAGAAAAATAGCACGACTTCTACAAAATAAGAATTGAATTCTTGTGCAAGTTACTGGAAGTTGCTAATAGTGTGATGAAAGGGGTGAATATATTAAAATTAACCAACCTATTTTGCATCATGGGTCTTGTTGAAGAATGTAACTAGTGTCAGTCTTCAGAATTATATTTGATTCATAATGTAACGTATTTGTCAAAAGAAAGAAAAAAAATAGTATTAAATAAATTTACTTTTTAAAGCATGAATTTCATGTTTGGGTCAACTATTTTTAGGTCGAAGCCTCCATTGAAGGCTTCTATGGTTTATGTCAAGTATCCTTGTCAATTTCATAATGTAAAAGACCCTTCTTAGGCTCTATTTGTCAAGAAATAAATTTATTTTGATGTAAATTAGGTCTTCTAGGCCTCCTCCACCATTTCGGCCTCAAACTAGACTAGTTGGCTTAACTGAGGGGTAGAAACTCCTATATAAAAGAAGAAATTGGACCTCATTTGGAGCACTCACTCATCAAGTTCGATCTGAAAATTTTGGGGCTAGAAAAAAGTGTGAAATTCAAAGGAAGAAGAGGAAAGGGATAGCAAAGGAGAAGGAAGTCTCTATCAAGCACAAGAATTTGAAATTATCTCTCTCTCTCTCTCTCTCATGTGTGTAGTTTTTGAGCTTCTAAAGGGGCCAAAACTACAGTGCTAAAGCTAGGTCAAAATTCTGGGTTGTTTTTGGGTTGTAGCTACTAGACAAAAAGATATTGTTGAAAGCTATTGAATCATATTGGAAGGCTGAATTGGTGGAGGAGGAAGGTCTTTTGGTCTAGGGTCTTGGTCTATCTCAACTTGACTTTTCTAGTGGAAGAGTTTGATTGGGTTTTCCCCTATAAAGGGGCTTTAGCCTTGGCAAAGTGCCTACATCTGGTGTCTTTGGTCTTTTTGTTTTTCTTTTGGTAATTGCTTGATGAAACAAAGATAAAATAATAACATAAGAAAGTTAATAAGAACTCAAAGATAGCACAAGTAATTATCAACATAAGAAAATATTTCTACCTTTATGATTTTCTAACATGGTATTAGAGCTAAGGTGAAGAAGAAGGAAAAAGGAAGACTGAAGATCTATTGCAGAAATGGGATCCAAACAAAGGAAATTAAGGAAAATGGTTATATAAGAAGAGAAGCCTACTTCCTAAAAGAACTATGTCAACTTCAATGAAGGGAGAAAACAAGCTAGAAGGAGCCTCAAACTACAAGGCATGGAAAAAGAGGATAGATTTTATCCTTGAAAAGCACAAAGTTTTGAATCTTATTTAAGGAAAAGTCAAGAAGCCTATTGATGAAGCATAGAAATAGAAGTTCAGAGAAACGAAAATATTGACCATGAACCTAATAGTGGATGGAGTAAAAGACAACCTAATTTCATACACATCCAACATAGATTCTTCTCAAGAAATATATGAGGGTCTTTCCAAATTATTCACCATCAAGAAAATTGGTCAAATAGAAAGCCTCAAGAAATAATTAAGAACTATTAAGATGATGAAAGATGATATTGTATCATCCTACTTTATAAGGATATCTAGAATCAGAGTTGAACTCCAATTAATAGATGAAGTTGTACCAGATTAAGTGTTAATTTTTCTTAGGGCTATATTGTTCTTTGATTTGATAATTGCATTTTTTAATTAATGCATTAAATTCACCCCATAACATCATAACATTATGCATATTTACATCATTATTCGGCAGTGTACGCAACTACGTAGAAAGAACAATATCATCATCATCAATGCAGTAGAACATAAAGTAATAATAGAAGAAAAACATTCACACATAGAGACACCAGGATTGGTTGGAGACCAG
Organism: Pinus taeda; assembly: GCA_000404065.3. Classification (NCBI taxonomy): domain Eukaryota; kingdom Viridiplantae; phylum Streptophyta; class Pinopsida; order Pinales; family Pinaceae; genus Pinus; species Pinus taeda. The sequence continues at coordinate 98,889 of APFE030278943.1, forward strand.
GGAAAAACCCACTATGGGGAAAACTCTTTAAAATTCTTCTTCTTATTAGATAGTCATAAAATGATTCAACAAAAGATAGTACAATGATCCATATCTTCATCTATGGAACTAACTAGTAAAACAACTACAACATCCGTGAAATGAACCCAACAAAGCATATACTCAAAACCATGATTTTGGGGACTATAATGAACTATCAATGTCTACGATCTCTGTGGTCAATGAGCAAAAACTTTTGAAGACTAAAATTTCATCCTATAGATCCTAGTCACATGGAGGAGGAGACATGTGAATGACTATGGCTTCCCCAGTGACTCCCTTAAGCCTAGCGAGTGAGCGACTAGGGTCAGATCTGGACTGCGGAAACTCTGACTCCCAGTCGCATGCACAATGATTTTTTTGTGCAACTGGAAGGCTCCAATCACATGCATGAGCCTTTGTGGGAGAAACTATGGTCAAAATCCTTCTATGTTCTTTTTGTGACTGTGGCCCAAAACCCTAGATATGAAATGTGAGCTTTAGACCCTGTAATTTCACCTCAGAGCGAACCTATTCCTCTGTGGATGAGCCTTAGACCTATGTGAGCCAAAAACCAAGTTAGGAGAGTGTCTCATCATGTTTTTAAATGAGGTAGAGGACATTTCTATTTATATCCTTCCAAGGTGGTCCACTTTTCTTTAGGGTTGACCTTATCAAATATGCACATGTGGGATTTTCTTCATAAGTACACTTTCCCTTCTCCGATTTGAGTGACTTTTAGGTTGATTTTGGTCCTCTCGAAAAGAGGAATTTAATGAAATAATTATCTCCATAGAGTGAATTTTCCAAAGTAGAATTTAACCAAAGTTGCATAATTTTAGCACTCCCTCTCAACTAGGAAGAATTCCACCTGTCAATATTTGTCCATTGATCAATATCTCATACTGTCATCATATTACCCTTCTCAAGTATCTCATCATCTTGAATAATCACTGATCATCTCAATTAATCTCTTTCTTATTCCTTCTTGTCTCTTGATTGTTCCTACTCATATGTTGAACATACTTGAATCTAAAAGAAGAATAATTTTTCATTGGAGGGGAGCATAAGCTACCACCCTTTATTCATCAGGCTAACAGTGGGTTACTACCTGGAATTTCTATCATTGAGCTACTACCCAGAATATTAGTTAGCAGGCTACTACCCAGACTATCAGTCATTGGGCTACTACCTGAAATATCGCTCATCAAGATACTACCTAAAATATTTGTGAGGAGTCAGATCTACGACTCACATCAACATCGGAAAGAATCATCATGGAGCATAGCTCAACTTGGAAACACATCAGGGAGCATAATTCAACCCAGAATCTCATGGGGTAGCTACTACTATGACCCCATATCGAACAATAGGTGATATAGGGGAGCTACTACGCAACCCATCCTATTGCCTATTGGTCTTCCTAGAAATGACCCTCAAATGTCATGTGGTAGAAAACCTGCATCATAATCTGAGCTTGGATGAGATACTTGACTTACCAAGAGGTAAGGATCACATGCCTCCAAGCCTCCTTAACCCGTTGGTCAGACAGGAAGGGACAATCCCAACAAGCCAAACTTGTGGGTATGATGCCAATTGGGGTATACTCTACAAAGACAAATTAGCGTGAGCTACTACTCCAACCCTATGGGTAATAGATAGGGGTGTACCCTATTGCCCACAATTCCCTCAACCCCAAGAGTTCCCCATCTCAATTCCACACCCTGGGAGCTCAAACAGGATTCCCCCATCTCATCATACTCATATCTGGTATAAGCTTGATCATCAAATAGAATTTGTCTCATATTCATGCACGTCATCAAATCAAATATCATATTAGGACATAAACAATGATATAATCACAAAAGGATAACATATTCATCCTCCCTCTCAAGGAGGTGCCAACCACAATCTTAATCTTTTCTTGTACAACATCATTGTCTCAATATATGAAGGTAGCTAAGTCCCAGCTAAATGTGGGACTTTTTTGTCATCATAATGTATCCATGTCATATCCAAATCCTGCTCAGATGGATCTCAAAGGAGCTTCTTCAAACTTCCACATAGCTAGCAATGCTAGCAACATCATACTCAGCCTCAGTCGTGTTTAAAGTTACAAACCTCTCATCCAAAAATATCACGGAAGATCTCAAACTAAGGCAGCACCCAGATGCACTCATAAAAAATAATCCCAAATATGTTATCGTAGTGAGATCTATAGTCCAAAACATATCTCAACATTAAGTCAAATTTCTAAATAATCATCAAGCTTCATGTCAAAACTTCAAACACTCCTCATCTATATCCACCAACCCAATCTAGTCAAACTACTACAGTACAAATTTCAATGTTTAAATCATAATGACATATCCATATGCATATCCTGATCACCTACAAACAAAAGTTTAGTCAAAATTTTCACATTATAGTAAACATTCAAACTTTCCTATCATTTATATTGTCTGCTTCATGTCTGTAGGACCGACATCCTTCAAGTGAACATCTAATTTCATGCACAAAACTTCATTTTTGTGTCCTACAGGCATAGTTTCACCCTTGACCTTACTTTCGTGTGGTTGAGAGGCTACAGTTGCACCTGTAGAGTTGTTTCCGTGCGACTAAGGCTTAGGGTAGGGGAAAATCTCTCTCCTCAGATCAAATCTTTGCTTTAGATCAACAATGTTAGATATTGGTCTATTCATGCCCATAAATCATACTTCAATAGTAGAGAATATGTATATAATGAAAATTATAGTAGGATAAGGGATCTTATGGAGAGGTTCTCCCTCTAAATAGGAAGCCACTTTAGATATCTTCATTCATGCCATCAACCTGTCTATAATTCTATCATGCATCAACAGATTTGTTAGATCATAAAGTCGAACTGTACCACATATTTATCATGGTTATATCATGTTATAATCATCTACTTCATCATGACATCAATATGTCATCAAAGGTTAGTGTCAAAGAGCTAATAGGAGTGGACTTCAAGAATCATGATTACAAGAATTATTTCTTTTTCACATAACTCAATCATATGCCATAATTACTAAGCACATCAAAACATAATCGTGGTCAACAAAAGATCCTAAGTATCAGTCTCATATTTTATACTTCCATCATCTTGGCTACCATTTTTTTCTCAAACAATATTAATAATATCAAGTTACCATCTATATCAAATATCAATATTAAGTAACCTCGTAGAATCAAGAAGTTCATCATGTTGAAGAAGTAAGATACTTGTTCAATACCAAGCGCACCATTTCATCATAAGAGCCATGGATCCAAATCTCTTTCATATGCATGAAAAATACATTCTCATCATACCTTAGGGCTTATATTTGCATCCAATTTGTAGCTAAAACATACCACTATATATACCTTGTAGTGTTTAGATACATGTGCACCTTCTTATTTTACATAGGTTGTTTGTAGCACTTTGTCTCTTGTTGTAACATTATCTAGTCTTGATAAGTTAATATATTAGTCAAAATAATTTTAAAATGTTAAGTTAGGATCTGGATGCAAAAGAAAGAAAAATTAAATGTTAGGCTAACTTAATGTTTTATACAGTGATGCGAAAATTGCAATAAAATAGTGATTTTGTCGAAAAATCGCGATTTCCACATTTTAATGATTTTAGCGCACGATTATTAAACAGTTTTTTTTCGGCGATTTTTACAACAACAAAAAAATCGCGAGTTTTTGAAATAACCATGATAACTTCCAAAAAATCGTGATTTGATGGGTTCTTATCACTGGGCCAGTGGATAGCGCTTTTGTAAGACCAAAAAATGATTTTTTGAAAATAATTTGGACATACAATAGCAGTGACGTGATTTTGGAGTGACCTAGGAGAAAAAGCTTGGTCGTTTGGGAGCTAATTGGAGGAGAAAAATGGATTGAGAGCTAAGGAGGAGAGGAATTTTCTCCAGCAAACCGGTATGGGCACCAAAACTTTGTATTTTGTAACTTCGTTTTGTTTTTTTTTTTTTAATGTTTTTGGTTGGGTTTGGAATCTGGATAACCCATTTTCTATCAAATATTTCAATGGGTTATCAAATATTTTTGAATTGATTTGATGGGGTTTTTGTTTGTTAAAAACTTAAATTGTCAAGGATCCATGTGTTTTGTCATGTTACTCATGTATGTAATTTTTTTTTAGTTTTTGTAACTTGTAATCCCTATTTTGCCATAGGTTCACCATTCAACTTCAAATTTCAAACTTCATCTTACAAATTTAAAAATCAAGAGTCAAGAGTTCAACCAAGTTACAAACATGCCAAGGAAATTGGACTCTCTGTGGGAATTTGGTGAACTTGATGGAGGGTTTGATAGAATAAACTTGTCTTGCAAGTTGTGTGGGCACAAATCCCTTGATTTGATGTAGGGCCTTGCAAAAATACAAATCTGAAAATCATTCAAAAATCAATGAGATCATTGGAAAATTTACAACATAATAGAGAGGCCAAAGCAGAAATGAAGAAACAACTAACAAAGATTGTGTTAGGCTCAGGTGAACAAGGAAGTGGCACTGGTTCTATTTCAGCATCAATATCTACAACCAACCCGATAGCTGCTTCATCATTTTTTGTTCCTAGAACCATGCTTGGTTCATAGCCATCTATCACTTCAATGCTTAAAAAAACTTAGAAAGAACAAGCTGACAAGTTGTTGGCCAAATTTTTCCTTTGAAGTGATATTCCTTTCAGCATTGCAAGGAATAATCCATTTTTCCAGCTTGTTGTTGATGCTATTGCAACTGTTGGCCCAAGGTACAAAATCCCTTCTTATGATGATTTTAAAGGTCAGATTCTTCAAAATGAAAAGATTGACTGCACCAAAAGATTGGAGGATTTTAGGGATTCATGGGCAAAAACAGGATGCACTGTGATGTCAGATGGTTGGACAGACCAAAAGGGGAGAACCCTTATAAACTTCTTGGTTAGTTGTCCCAAGGGGACAATGTTTATGAAATCTATTGATGCATCTTCACATATCAAAGATGCAAAAACTTTATGTGATTTGTTGGATGTGTTTATTTTGGAGGTGGGTGCAGAACATGGTGTCCAAGTGATAATGGACAATGCTGCAAATTATGTTGCTTCTGGCAGGATTCTTATGGAGAGACATCCTACTTTATTTTGGACACCTTGTGCTGCACATTGTATTGATTTTATGTTCGAGGACATAGGGAAAATTTCTTTTGTCAAAGACATTGTTGAGTCATAAAAAAGCATTACAAAATTTATATATAATCATACATCTGCTCTTAGCTTGATGATAAAATTCACCAACAACAAAGAGTTGGTGTGCCCCACCATTACACAGTTTTCCACTAGTTTCATATCTCTTCAATCCCTCTTGAATTCTATGTGAGATGTGAAGATAATGTTTCCTTCAGAGGAGTGGCATGCTTTGACAATGAGCCACAAACTAGAGGGAGAGGCCATATGCAGATTAGTTTCATACCAAGAAGACTTCTGGGTAGGAGTGCAGTAGGTGTGCATCGTCAGTGAACCTTTGGTAAAGGTTCTTCGATTAGTTGATGGTGAGAAGCTCGCAATGGGCTATTTGTATGAGGCCATGGATAGGGTGAAAGAATCCATTTGAGCCTACTATGATGATAAGGGAGATGAGGGGTTTTATAGACAACCCCTCCTATGGGAAGTTATTGATGAACGATGGAACAACACACTCCATCGTTCCATTCATGCTGCAGGAATCTACCTAAACCACGCATTTTCTTACCCATGTGGGTTCGTATTTGACGCTGAGATCATGGATGGTTTCTTAACTTGTGTTCAGAGGATGGTGCAATCTCCAACACAGAAATCTCCAAAGAAATTGAGACATACAAGATGGCAGGTGGCACATTTGGCTTTGACATGGCTATGACTGATAGGACAACTAAAATGCCAGGTATTTTTTAGATTGTTTCAAATTTCATTATCTCTTCAAGTTCATAACTTCATACTTTGCTTCAAATTTCAAATTTCATTTTTTTCTTATGTTTATTTAAAATTTTATTTGTAATTTTTTTGTATATGCATGGTGGAGAATGTATGGTGCCAGGGTACCCCTTCTACAAAAGCTTGCCATTCGAATCCTCAACCAAACATGTAGCTCCTCAGGATGTGAGCGCAAATGGAGTGTATTTGAAAAAATACGCAACAAGAAGCACAACAAGTTAACACTTAAAATATTGCAAATTTCTAAATAATTTTTTGAATTCATTAAACAATATTTTTTTTATAATTATTATTTCATGATCTTTGTATAGGTTGGAGTCCTAGCAACTTAATGACATGGTCTATCTCTACTACAATCTTCGATTGTGGGTGAGGCAACTTGAGAGGATACTGTAGAAATTCCCATTGTAGATCAACAGATTATACAATATACTAAAACACAATACAAGATCTACTTCTACAACACTTTGTGGAAGCTTAACCGAATTGAGCAAGATCAATAGAACACATATAACTAAGAATGAGAAATCAATCACACATAACACAGAAGAAATAACCCGGGGAAAGCCTCAGACTAAAATCCCAATGTCTATATTATCATACAAGTGGAAATCCTGTTCAAGTTACAAAAAGAATCATCTCTCAAGTTATTCTGCTCTCTCTGCAATCAAAACATATTGCTCATAGGCTCTCACATCCTTCTCCTCTGCCCTCCAAGCCTCACATTTCCTTGCGCAGTTTTAACTGGGGTCCAGTGCTTCCACTTGTGTGAATTCCCACCTCACATTGTTCACTTGGCTCAGAAATAAATGCACAAACTTGAAGGAGATAATTCCTTCTGCATGGATGAGTTTCTTATATAGGAAAAATCCTCCAATTGATAGTACAATTTCCCTTCATCTGATCTCAACTAGGTCTCTGACTGAACTGACATGCATGAGTTATTTATGAGAGAATATTTACTTATCTGAAGAGTAGAAGTTACATGCATGCAAGCATTAACTAACTGAACTCACAATTAATTCCACAAACTGTTGGAACTAAATATAACTGGACTTAACTCAGTTAACTGAGCTAACTAATTACAACTCATCCTTATTTATTTAACTGATGGATAAATTCCTCAATCAATGGAGAAATTGTTGCATGTCTTCACATAGACTTCATGCTTGATTTTCTCCAACTAATTAACTCAAGATTAATTAATTAATTATTTTACAAACAACTGCTAAGATCAAATTCGAATTTTACTTCTCAATTTTAGTTCAGGGACTAACTAAAATTGGAATCTATCCCAAAATGTTATTTTTAGCACTTCCATTTTTCATTCCTTTTTGGTATGTCCAACACTGGTACCCGAACTACTATTTATAGCAGTGCTATTTTTAGCATTTCTTGTTGCCATTTTCAACACGCCCTCTCAACAAGAAAGGCATTCAACTCGAACCCGCTCCTGAACCTTTGGAATGTTCTGCATTCAACACTTCTCTCAAGTGTTATTGCTCCAGCAACTCCAAAAACAAAAAAATCTCCCAACTTACCTCCCTGTTGGGCTATAAACACTCTCTGATGCTCAAGCTCCCTCTGCCACTGACAAGTGCTCCCTCTGCGACCTCTGAGTTGTTGCAACACTCCATGCATCTCGCACCGTTGCACACCTCTCTGTGCCATCCTGCACTGGGGCAACACTCATGTGCCTCTCGCATTGTTGTGACTTGCTAGCTCTGCATTGTCTTGGGATTCTTGTGTCTAGTCAATTTAATGTCTTAGATTGTTCTACATAAATTATCAATCCGAGTATCATAAATTGATGAAGTGTGGTGCACCATATGTGCTTAGTTAACCTTTTTCTTACTTCGTTGTTTTATAGTTTATGTTGTTTTTGGGGTTTTGTTCTTGTTGGCTTCCTAAAGTGTTTAATGCAAATGGAAATCCTATTCTAAGGTCTTAAGAAGACTTTTAAAGGTCAAGTATGAATGTAGATTTCAAGACAAGGTTTATGTCCCTTATAGTAACTTCTAAAACTTAGCACTTCAAAAGATCTCAAAACATGCTATTGATAAAATCAGCACTTGAACAAAAGTATAAATATGTAGCTACTTAAATCAAGCAAAAGATGAAGTGTTGATCATGAAATCACTGTCTCTACTGCCCATCTAATTACATAAATAAAATCTAAAATATTGCACTCAAACAAACCAAAAATTGCAAACTAACGAGAGCATAATCAAATTACTTCACTTATAATCCAATAGCTCGTCAAGTAGCTTTTCGGGGTTAAGCCATGGCTTCGGAGATAACGTCAAATAACATGAAGAACTTGATATATAAATTACCTACTTGCAAATAAAATTATAATCAAGTCAATTCACTTATAGTCCGATAGCTCGCCAAGTAGCTTTTTGGGGTTAAGCCATGGCTCTGGAGATAACATCAATAACATGAAGAACTTGATATCTAATTGCAAAAATGAAAGTAAAATCAAACACTTCACTCATAATCCGATAGCTCACCAAGTAGCTTTTTGGGGTTAAGCCATGGCTGTGGAGATAACGTCAAATGTCATGAAGGCCCTGATATCTAATTACAGATGAAAGTAAAATCAAATCACTTCACTCATAATTCAATAGCTCGCCAAGTAGCTTTTCAGGGTTAAGTCATGGCTCTGGAGATAACATCAAATATCATGAAGAATTTGATATCTAAACTAACTAACAACAACAAATAAATAAAACTAAAATCAAAGCATAACTGAAATTGAAAAGCTAAAAAAAACAAAGTCAGCAAAGAGACCAATCTCATGTCACTATTTGATGCAAAAACATGTAAAGAAAAATTAATCTACAATCAACGGGTTGAACACACCTGCATGAATTAAAATTGCATGAATGGAAAATCTAATCTATCAAAATTGAAAGCAATCAAATGGCATAATGAAATCAGAGCAAAATTACAAAATAAAATCTACTCTACCTTACATTCTAATATGCTCCATGACATCTACTTCACATCTCCTTCCATGTTGAGAACATCAAATCTTTATTCAAATTCTTCAAAATTGCAAAGTACAACAAAGCTCTTCAAAGCTTTCAAAAGCCATCAAGGAAGAACTATAAACTCCAAGATAAGCTAAGACTAACAAGTTCCCAAATGAAGGAGAGAGATCTCCTATTTATACAAAAAGATGAGAAGTCATCTCATTAATGAGAGTCCATGAATTTCTCCCTCTACATCTAGAGTCCTAATCAAAATAGGAACTGATAAGACACATGCCTTCTTAGAGTTTCAATACAATTAAGAGATGTGACATATATCTTCATGATCCCATGATTCTCTCCACTCAAATTCGAATTTGGCCTTAGGGTGCCACATAAAGGTATTCTAGAAACCTCTTCTTGACCTACACATGTCAACAATCTCAACCCACTTGTTAGGTATAAGCATATGCACATTATTTTCTAATTTTTAACCACAAATTCACTTAAAAAGGCTTAAAATTAATAAAGTTTGGAAAAACATAAATGTGGCCCAATGATAATGAAAGTGAGATGAATGTAGTGACATAGTAGTGAAATGGAGGTGAAATGGAAGTGATATAATGGACATAATAGTGAAAGTGTAATGGAAATGAATGACATTTTCAAGACCCAACATACCCCCCAACTGAAGTTATTACATGTCCTCATGCGATATAGATTACATTAACTCTTTTGATCTTTGAGCTTTGGCTTAACTTTGCATGATATCATTTGATAACTTCATATTTCTGCAAAGTGTTTTACTTGAATTGCAACATGGGTTGGTTCTTGTGTTACAACCATTTTTTTTTGTTGCCTTCTATTTTGATCTTTGAACTTTGCATAATGATATTTTGATTATTGTTGCAAAGTATATCTTTATTGGATTGCATGATGGTTGGTTTTTGTGTGACAACCATGATTTTGTTTATATCCAATTTATCCTTTAAGCATTTTTTGAAGAAAAGCCATTGTATGCTCATAATAACAATGTAATATTTAATATATGTTGGAATTATGTGGGCTCCTGAATATGATATGGACATAGCAATATATGAATATGAATGTATTCTCTCCCCCCAACTGATGGTATTGACAATTTTATGAAATGAGGAAGAGAAATGTTTTTCCAACAATTATCATGCTAGCTTTTTATGGAATTCCATGGTCAAAAATTAGAAAATGACATACCTTCACTTACCCTTTGGAATGGATGAGTTGTATGTGTGGTGGCTACAAAATTCTGATCATAGTCTTCTTCAAGTGGCTGAACAAGAAGAGTCATGGATAAAGTGTTAAGATGACTTTTTATTATTTTTACTGAAACTTGCTGAATCTGCTCCAAAACGCTGAAAATAATAGTCTTCATGTCTTCAAAACTCATTGGCACAATTCCTACTATGTGAAAAGATGTTCTGATGTCGAACATAGCAGGAAATTGTTGACTTAGTGACCATTAATGGATGCCACTAGTCAACACGAGAACTCTCACCATTGATGACAATGAGAGTCAAGATGCCCACACACATCTTGCTAGGTACGAATGAATCTGCCGATGTCGAGTCATCATTGTTTGTCAGCATGAGAACTTGCCATTAAGGCATGCAAGCCTCAAGGTTTCTTTACAAGGAACTTAGACTCAAAGGACTATGGACTCAATAATTTACATTGAAGCAGGGCTTATTTGCGAAATGAAAATGACAGGAAAGGGAAGATGAAAATGGAAGATGGCAATGGAGAACAAAAATGGTAATGGGCAATAATCATATGAATGAGTCTCTTGCTTTTATTTGTGGGTTATGAATGGACAAAAAGAGATGGAAAGTGTATGAGAATGTAAATGGGAAATATGGAGTGAAATGAGGTGAATGCTTTATTATGAAGTATGGATGTGATGGAGACAATAGTATCTGAAAGTTTTTCAAGTGTTTGGATCTGATTTTGCATCAGCGAATTTCCTCTTTGTTGCTGATCATCCTCTTATGAAACAAATTGGTCTCTTAAAGAGACACCATTCTCTTGTAGTCATTTGTCCTTCCTCCTGGAACCTGCAAAAAAAACTAATACTTCTTCTGCAACGGAATGTAAGATTATCAAAGGAGAGAGGTGATCAATCTCTCTAGTTATGATATTTATACACAAAACTAAGAATTTGTATTAATCAAACAAGTTCTCAAAGGAAAAATCAAAAGAATTTATACCTGCTTTGGAATTAGTGCCTCAAGTTGATGTTGCTTCTTTTCAGCAATTTATTTCATTATTTACCATTTCAAACTCTAATGATGGATTTCTCATTGTGTAGATCTTGTTGAGATCTTTCCAACAATACTTGAATCATCAAAATCTAATTTTGTATGAGAAAGTTAGGCTGATTTGAACAATGAGGTTTTTCTGCTACAAAATTGGAGAATAGTTGCGGAATTGGACTTTAGCTGCGAAATGTGCACAGTTTCTGTAGCTAAAAATCTTGAATACAAAGTTAGCCATTCATCTTTCATCATCAGTCCAAAATTAATCAATACCTTCAGAAAAGTGAGAAAATAGCTTATTCATTTTATTGATTCAAAATATTTTTTTTCTTGACATGTGGTGACTTAGTGATAATACACACTTTGACTTCCCTTTGATCGGGGTATTTTTCATCGACTTGGATCAAATGAATAGTACACCATCTATGTACTAACATTTTCCTAGCTACCCATGTGGTTTGTTTCGTCTCTTGACACCTATAACCTATAAAAGTATGAAAATGGCTGTGGAATTCCCAGTTAGCTGCAGAATCAAGCTGCATTCCATAGCTAAAAGACAGTCTCAAGACTACTGATTAAAGGAATTCTAGAAACTAAATTCAGTTGTATACTAATTGTTGATTTGTTCAAATTTCTTATAGTATACTGCCACCAAACAGCAGCAAAGCACCCCACTTCCTTAAGGATATCTGATGTATATTTTTGTCATTTATTATGATGTCAAATACTCGCTGCTCAGGAGCTTTAATGGTTAGATCAATCTCAGCGAGGTGAAACAAAGCATATAATCCAACCTAGCTATAAGTATAGTTTGATAAAGATGAAGTGGAAAATAGTCATGAGCTTGATTAGTGCTTTTCATGGGATTACGAGTTGACAGAGATCGTTTCATTGCAGATTTTTGGTTGAAAGTATAGTCAAACTGTCAGGCACGTCATAATAAAATCAAACATGTACACAGAACTTGTCAATGAAGACAAGATCCACGAGTACCAACTCCTATGCCGCTATTTTAGTGAGTACAATGCCAAGTAACCTACAAGAACGAAAGAACATAGGAATAGTCGTTAAATGGGTGCAATGGAGAAGTGTCGTGTTCAATTGGGATACGTCTCTAAACAGGTGTGAGAGTGAAGTATGAGTTTATTAAATACAGGAGGTGTGTTAGGGCGGGAGACGTGGTGGAGTAAGGTTAGATGTTAGCACACAATTGATTCCTAAATCAGAATTCCCTTGCCGAATTAAATCACAGCTTGTTCATTAATTAAAATCTGTTTTTCTTTACGCAGTAGGCAAAAAGAGGCTTCAGAGAACCAAGAAATTCTCTCAAACCGCCACGAATTTCTTAAAACTGTTTCTGGGTTACCTAATTGACCCTATCCCTGAAAAAACCCATGTTTTATTTTTTCCTAAGTCATCTCCGATTGGCCAGATCGTGCATTTTAAGTTTGATGTTTTTACTATTCTCCGTTTTTCCTGAGTTGTTGCATTCGGCTATGAAATGAATTTCTGAGAGAAAAATTGATTTCAGATGTATTCTCAGCATATGAATCAGTGAAACAAATCTCCAAAATGGCATAAAATTGTCCTCCAGCATCAGAAGCAATCGACCTCTCAAAGTTTGCAATATCTAACCAATGGCAGCAAGTAAACATCTTCTACAATAACTATCCCATGTTTTCATAGAAACAAACTAAGTTTTTCACATGTTGAGCTATGGGTAGTTTTCCAGCAAATGCTACTGTGATTCCATCAACATTTAGCTATAAATTTTCCTCAATTCTGTCAAATAACCTTAAGATAAGTTTCATTATCGAAGTTATATTTTCATGAGGAAGTTAAGATGGTTGTAATTTCAAGGATGTCAGAACTGCTCTTAGATGGAAAATTGGCCATGGATAAAGGACAAGCACAAGGATGTAATGAGTTATATGTTAAGCAACTCTCGGACTATATTATTTCATCCATTGCTGAAGCATTACATAAGGAACCGAAAACAGAAATCCTTACAAATATGTTAAGCTCACTAAATGAATGGATTCAGATTTCAGGTTTGTTGCTTGAACCTGGGCAGGTTTGACGAATTCAAGCAGGTTATTATAGCTAGCATGAGCAGAAAATGAGAGTGCACTGAGAGATCAAGGCCTAAGGATTTTGACGTTGAGAAGGTTTCAAAAATTTCTGCCACACGAGTTTTTTTTTTGTTCAATTGGAAAACCCAACAGTTATATGCAATTCGATCTGTTGAATTTGCACAATTTTTTTTTTCTTTTTTTATGTTCTTGCAGGTTTGTTTCAATGCCAAAGCTTCAAACAGGAAAGCAAATTTTCTATCGAGGCCATAGTGAAAACTAGGAATGGAGATAGCCATAGATTGTTTTCCTTTTTTTTTTCTCTCTGAAATTGTGAAATTTTATAAGAATGATTAATGATTTTCAATTTCAGGCAGCAAAGACTTCAAGTAAAATATACTAAAAATAGAACTTTGACTGAGGTCTTAAGTGGTTTTTTTATCAATCTGGGCTGGGTGACTGGAATAGGATCCATTTCGGGACAATTCTGGAGATGCCCATGTGGTCGGTTTCTTCATTAGATGTCTGTAACCTGCTAAACCTTGAAATTAACTGTGGAATTCATAGTTAGCTGCGGAATCAGACTGCCTTCTGCAGCTAATTTGCAAAATCTTATTAAAACAGGACACAGTGTTTTGAGGACCACTATAGACAATAACCAGTCAATCTTGGACAGCTGAACCTATCAAAGCAGTTGGGTTTCTTTCTTTTTTTTTATTGAATCAATTGAAATGATGAAGTTTATTTGTCTCCTCCTTTTTTTTTTTTTACATAACAACTCTTTTTCTGATCCTACAGATCACACAAAGTGCAGGAGGAGAGCATACTCAAGAATTATTAATATTTTTTTTAGATGTAAGAAATAAGGTCTCCTAATTACACTTCCCCGAAAACATCCGGGAACCGTAAACTGATGAAGTGTGGTGCACCATATGTGCTTAGTTAACCTTTTTCTTACTTCGTTGTTTTATAGTTTATGTTGATTTTGGGGTTTTGTTCTTGTTGATTTCCTAAAGTGTTTAATGCAAATGGAAATCCTATTCTAAGGTCTTAAGAATACTTTTAAAGGTCAAGTATGGATGTAGATTTCAAGACAAGGTTTATGTCCCTTATAGTAACTTCCAAAACTTAGCACTTCAAAAGATCTTAAAACATGCTATTGATAAAATCAGTACTTGAACAAAAGTGTAAATATGCTGCTACTTAAATCAAACAAAAGATGAAGCGTTGATCATGAAATCACTGTCTCTGTTGCCCATCTAATTATAGAAATAAAATCTAAACTATTGCACTCAAACAAACCAAAAATTGCAGACTAATGAAAGCAAGATCAATTTACTTCACTTATAATCCGATAGCTCGCCAAGTAGCTTTTCAGGATTAAGCCATGGCTCCGGAGATAACATCAAATAACATGAAAAATTGATATCTAAATGAAAGAAAAATCAAATTACTTCACTTATAATCCGATAGCTCGCCAAGTAGCTTTTTGGGGTTAAGCCATAGCTCTAGAGATAACGTCAAATAACATGAAGAACTTGATATCTAAATTACTTACTTGCAAATAAAAGTAAAATCAAGTCACTTCACTTATAGTCCAATAACTCTCCGAGTAGCTTTTCGGGGTAAGGCCATGGCTCTGGAGATAATGTCAATAACATGAAGAACCTGATATCTAATTGCAAAAATGAAAGTAAAATCAAATCACTTCACTCATAATCCGATAGCTCGCCAAGTAGCTTTTCGGGGTTAAGCCATGGCTCTGGTGATAACGTCAAATGTCATGAAGGACCTGATATCTAATTGCAAAAATGAAAGTAAAATCAAATCACTTCACTCATAATCCGATAGCTCGCCAAGTAGCTTTTCAGGGTTAAGCCATGGCTGTGGAGATAATGTCAAATGTCATGAAGAATTTGATATCTAAACTAACTAACAACAACAAATAAATAAGACTGAAATCAAAGCATAACTAAAATTGAAAAGCTAAAAAAAACAAAGTTAGCAGAGAGGCCAATCTCATGTCACTATTTGACACAAAAACATGTAAATAAAAACTAATCTACAATCAACCAGTTGAACACACTTACATGAATTAAAATTGCATGAATGGAAAATCTAATCTATCAAACTTGAAAGCAATCAAATGACATAATGAAATCAAAGAAAAATTACAAAATAAAATCTACTCTACCTTACATTCTAATATGCTCCATGGCATCTACTTCACATCTCCTTTCATGTTGAGAACATCAAAGCTTTATTCAAATTCTTCGAAATTACAAAGTACAACAAAGCTCTCCAAAGCTTTCAAAATCCATCAAGGAAGAACTATAAACTCCAAGCTAAGCTAAGACTAACAAGCTCCCAAATGAAGGAGAGAGATCTCCTATTTATACAAAAAGATGAGAAGCCATCTCATTAATGAGAGTCCATGAATTTCTCCCTCTACCTCTAGAGTCCTAATCAAAATAGGAACTAATAAGACACATCTTCTTAGAGTTTCAATACAATTAGGAGATGTGACACATATCTTCATGATCCCATGATTCTCTCCACTCAAATTTGAATTTGGCCTTAGGGTGCCACATAAAAGTCTTCTAAAAGCCTCCTTTTGACCTACACATGTCAACAATCTCAACCCACTTGTTAGGTATATGCATATGCACATTATTTTCTAATTTTTAACCACAAATTCACTTAAAAAGTCCTAGAATTAATAAAGTTTGGAAAAACATAAATGTGGCCCAATGATAATGGAAGGGGGATGAATGTAGTGACATAGTAATGAAATGGAGGTGATATAATGGACATAATAGTGAAAGTGTAATGGAATTGAATGACATTTTCAAAACCCAACATCCTGCACTGTAGCTCTCTCTACCGCTCCATCCGCATCTGCCTCTACCCACTCAGTTAGTCCTGTTACTCCTCGTCGGGGCTCCCATAGCAATGTTTAGTAAAAGAGGTTGGGTAACTCAATGATCCTGCTCCTATTCCAACCTTCTTGATATTGTCACTCCACATCACCCCACCTTCGACCTAGAGGTATGGATGCATGTGATCCCTTTGCCAACTTGGATTGAAATTTCCCCCTACTAGAGGTCTCTGCATGAATAGATGCCTCCACATGATCTCCTCTCAACTTCTCGAGTTGTGGCTACTCCACAACCTCCTGAAGTTGCTTCACCAATTGTGGCTCCTCCATAATTGTCTGAGACTTCTTCTAGTGCTACAAGTTGAGAGGTATTGAACTCTCCCTCCCAACCACAAAGTCTCCATCAGTTGCCTTGCTCCTCAAGGCTTTGCATGCAACTTGAACCTCAGGAGAATACAGGTTCTTGACTCATGAAGCGATCTACTTCACCTGTCTCATGGTGATGTGTTGAAGGAAAACCTTTCGCTTACTGAAGACTACATCATAGCCTTTGTCTTCTAGCATTGCGATCAATACCAAGTTTTTCTTCAGTCCTGATACATACTTGACATCGATCAAGGTAATGTGAGCTCCATTCTCCCTCTGAAAAACAATTGTGCCTACACCTGAGACACTATACTTTTCATCATTACCCATCGCTATGAGTATTTGGAGATCTTTCTCCTCCAAGGCACTGAACAAATTCTTGTCGTCGGTCATGTAGAATGAATATCCACTGTTAAGAAACCAACCACATCCCACCATGGATGAAACCATGCATGTGAAGAGGGTGAAATTCAACTTGAACTGTATGAAACCATGCATGCGAAGAGGGTGAAATTCAACTTGAACTGTATGAAACCATGCAGGCGAAGAGGGTGAAATAGAACTTGAACTGTGAGGCCAATGCCTCACCTTTAGATCCTTCCTTGGATCCCATCTTGGATTTCTTCAATGGATAATTTTTTGCAAAATGGCCCACCTCATGACAATGAAAGCATCGCACTTTTGATTTTTCAAACTTCTTCCCACCATGGGAAGAACTCGATTTGGGATGAGAAACCTTATCCTTCCCTTTCTTTGTCTTACTCACTAAGGCACAATTTTCTTCATCCTCCTTGGATGAAGAACCATCTCTGGTGCTTCTTCTTATCTCCTCCTGCATTAGATCTAACCAAAGTCATTCCCAGTCTAGCAGTTTCTCTCTTCCATTTACCGAGTGTTGGTAGCTATGCCAGCTCTTAGGAAGACCGAGGAGAGCAAGGCTCACCATGTCATCATCGCCTGTCGTGATCCCTACACTTCCAAGCTCATCCCTGCAGGTGGTGAGCTTGTTCAGATATGTAGAGATCATGTCGCCCTTTTCACACTTTATTTTTCAAGTCTTGTCGTTCAGTGCCATCTTCCTCTCATCATTGTTGTTTTGATATAGATCTTTCAATGTTTTCCACATCGAAAACGGTGTCTCCTTCCCATGGAGACTCGAGACTATGTGTTCTCGAACTCCCTCCAGAAGGATTCTCCTTGCTCTAGCCACACATTTCCTCCATTCTGCCAATTGAGTAGCATCAATCAGCTTGGGGACTTCTTGATCAATGAAGTCCTTTAGACCATTATCCTCTAATATTTCTTCCATGCAATCCTTCCAGGCTATATAATTCGAGCTGCCATCAAGGGCATACTCGAGTCTTAAACCGCTGAACGCCAGTGGTGAAATTGAGATGTGATAAGAAATCCATTTCTATATTCAGGAACCTCAAACTTTCAACTTCTCCCTTCTTGTATACTGTTTCTTGTATACTGTTCCTCGCCTTTGATCACCTTTGCTATGATACCATGTATAAATTCCCACTGTAGATCAACAGATTATACAATATACTAAAACACGATACAAGATCTACTTCTACAACACTTTGCGGAAGCTTAATCGAATTGAGCAACATCAAGAGAACACATATAACTGAGAATGAGAAATCAATCACACATAACACAGAAGAAATAACCTGGAGAAAGCCTCATCCTAAAACCCCAATCTTTGTATTATCATACAAGTGGAAATCTTGTTCAAGTTACAAAAAGAATCAGCTCTCAAGCTATCCTGTTCTCTCTGCAATCAAACAACACTGCCCATAGATAGTTAAAGGCTCTCACAACCTTCTCCTCTTCACTCCAAGCCTCCTATTTCCTTGCACAGTTTTTCTTGGGGTCCAGTGCTTCCACTTGTGTGAATTCCCACCTCACACTGCTCACTTGACTCAGAAATAACTCCACAAACCTAAAGGAGATAATTCCTTCTGCATGGATGAGTTTCCTATATAGGAGAAATCCTCCAACTGATAGTACATTGTCCCTTCATATGATCTCAACTAGGTCTCTGACTGAACTGACATGCATGAGTTATTTATGAGAGAATATTCAATTATCTAGAGAGCAACAGTTACATGCATGCAAGCATTAACTAACTGAACTCACAATTAATTCCACAAACTGTTGGAACTAATCTAACTGGACTTAACTCAATTAATTGAGCTAACTAATTACAACTCAGTATTACAACTCATCCTTATCTCTTTAAATGATGGATAAATTCCTCAATCAATGGAGAAAGTGTTACATATCTTCACATAGACTTCATGTTTGATTTTCTCCAACTAATTAACTCAATATGAATTAATTAATTATTTTACAAACAACTGCTAAGATCAAATTCGAATTTTACTTCTAAATTTTAGTTCATGGACTAACTAAAATTGGAATCTATCCCGAAATGCTATTTTTAGCACTTCCATTTTTCATTCCTTGTGTTATGTCCAACATTGGTACCCGAACTGTGATTTATAGTAGTTCTATTTTTAGGATTTCTTGTTGCCATTTTCAACAGATACCTTACATGGAGGCCATCTCATTGGATGGGATTGACACCACTACTGCATGGAGGGTTGAGGTCGAGATGCCTCTCATGGACTCTGTCAATGATTGGTTAGAGCAGGAGGTAGTGGAGGGGGGGGGGGAG
>APFE030278943.1:127581-141062 GCA_000404065.3 Pinus taeda
TTTGCAGACAATATGAACATAGAAGAGGAAAATGTTTACATGAGATTATTTGTACAATCTTTAAAAGGAAATGTTAGGATCTGGTTTAGGCAACTCAGAGTTGGCTCTATTAGAACATGGAATGAGCTCATAACTATCTTTAAAAACCAGTGGGGGGTAAAGAAAGATCCTTTCTACTTTCTCACTAAATTTGAATAATTGGAGAGAAACCCTGGTGAACCAGTTGTTGAATTCATCAAAAGATTCAACAAACTCTATCATAAAATGCCTGTTGATTATAAACCACCAGTAGCAGCTGCAAAGGTCAGATTTTCCAAAGCATTTAATGATGAATTTGTAGTCATGCTAAGGGAAAAGGTTTCTAATACATTAAAAGACATGCAGACAAATTCTATAGAGGTAGAATCCAATAGGTCGACTTTTGGCAAACTCAAAGCTAAAGCAAAGAAAGAAGAAAGAAAACTAAAAGCTAGGGTTAATGGCTCATCCTCTTCCAAATCTAAACTTGAAGATCAGAAAATTGATGAAATTACATTTTTACTTATAAACCTTTCTAATAGGATTTCTAAAATTGAAACACAACCTATAACTGTTTAGCAAATGGTTGTCAGACCTCAAGCTCAAATTCAATTTCGAAAAACTCCTCAAATGAAAATTCTTCAGAGACCAGGTTCTGATCAAAACATTCAACCACCTTTGTTGATTGATGATCAAAAGCCACAGGATACAGGCCCTTTAACCACTGAAGATATCAATAATATGGATTCTTCAATAGTACAAATAGAAATAGTTCCTTCACCTCACTCTTTTGAACAAGAACTGGGAGATGATTAACTTTCAAAATACCTAGAATTCTCTAAATTTCTGATTGTAGAATTGAATAAGAGATATGATCTAAGACCCAGATCAGGTCATGGTAGACCTCCAAACTCTACCACCATAGTTGAACCTACAATGAAAACCATTCAAACACAAACTCCAACACCTCAGACTACAAAGTCATCCACTGAAACCTCTTCATCTGACAAGACTATTTTGACAACTTTTAATATTGGAAAGGGTCAAAATTCCTATACCTTTAGCTGAACTTTCCAAAAACCCTGGTTATAAAAATCAAGTGTCTAAATGGATTCATTCCTCTAGTGTAGATGTTGAGGGAGATGTTATTAGTTTGTAGGATGAAAAGCCCTCGGTTGTATTTGGCCCTAGTTCTGATATGATCAATGAAATTGTTCCACCATTTTATGTAACTTTAAAGGCTCAAGACTTTCTTTTGTATAACTGCATGCTGGATTATGTAGCTTCTCATAACCTTATGCCAAAGGTAATTATGGATCAGATTCAGTTATAGGTTACCCGTTCTTATCATGACCTTTACACATTTGATTCAAATAAATTACCATGGTTAGGATTGATCAAAGACCTAGTTGTGACCTTAGCTCAAATACCTGTCAAGAGTATAGTTTTAGACATAGTTGTCACTAATATTCCTACCAAGTTTGGCATGCTCCTATCTAGATCATGTTGTACTAAACTTGGAGGATCACTTCAGACGAACATGTCTTTTGCTACTATTCCAGTCTATGGAGGTGAACATTTAAGGTTATATCGGGAAGTCAGATTCCTTCATACTGTTTGTTGGTCTGATCAAGTAAAAGACCACCCTATCTATGCAGCAGATCAGGATTTTGGTTGCTTTCAGTTATCTTCACAAAATGCATCAAACACTCAACTTGCCATTGAAAATATAGTTTCCATGCCTAAAGTTGTAGAATTAGATATCTAGAAACTTTATTTTGATGGCTCTTGCTCAAAAGAAGGAGCAGGAGCAAGAATTGTTTTAATTTCACCAAATAAAGAAAACATAACTCAGCCATGTAAACTTGAATTTGAGGTCACCAATAATTTGGATGAGTATGTGACTTTTCTTCTTGGTCTTGAGCTAGCTAGGAATTTAAAGGTTCAAAACTTGAGTGTCTTTTCTGATTCTGAGCTTATATTGAACCAGGTTAGAAATATTTCCCAAATGAAACACCCAAGGCTTAGGTCCCATAGAAATGAAGCTTGGGACACAATTGAAAATTTATTTCAAGGATTTAACATAACTTCTATTCCTAGAGATGAAAATATGCACGCTGACTCACTAGCTGTATCAGCAAGCTCTTTCAAAATCCCTCAGCCAGTATTGTTAGAATACCAAATTCAAGTCAAGTATAGACCATCAATTCCAGATAGCCTTAAACACTGGCAGATTTTTGAAGATGATGAACAATTAAAATCTTTTCTTCAAGTCATTGATGAATTCTCAAATATGCAAATTGAAGGAGATCAAAAAGATATTCAAGAATTAAATCAACAAAATCCAGAAACTTCTTTCAATCCTAAAATTCTTGACCATGATATCATCCAATTATCTAATAATATTATTCCTAAAGGATTGGTTCCATTGGAAAAACTATTTGATAATAATGATGTCTCTAAAAATCCCTTGTTTAACCCACCAGAAGAATAAATTGAAGAATGTAATATTGGGACTTTGGATGATGTGAGAAATATTAAATTGTCATAAACCTTGCCTTCAGATGTAAAAATAAAATACTTGAATCTTCTTAAAAATTACAAAGATGTTTTTGCCTGGTCTTATAATGAGTTAAAAACTTATGATACATCTTTGATTGAGCATCAGATTCCTTTGAAACTAGAAGAAAAACCCTTTCAGCAAAAATTAAGAAGAATCAATCCCATACTACTTCCAACCATTGAGAAAGAGCTTAAAAATCTGCTTGATGCTCATATCATTGTGCCTTTAAGGTATTCTAATTGGGTAGCCAACCTAGTTCCTGTCAGAAAGAAAAATGGTAAGATTCGGCTATGTGTAGACTTCTGAAATCTGAACAAATCATCTTTAAAGGATAATTATCTATTACCCAAAATGGATCATCTACTTCAGAAAGTTTCAGGTGCAAATAGGATTTCTATGCTAGATGGATTTTCTGGTTACAACCAAATCATGGTAAGTCAAGTTAACCAAGACAAAATTTCTTTCACCACACCCTGGGGTACATTTATGTATGCCATAATGCCATTTTGGTTAACCAATACTGGAGCCACTTTCCAGAGAGCCATGGATCTAGCATTTGTAGGTAAAACATCTGAATTTACTATCATTTATTTAGATGATTTAAATGTTTTCTCTGATTTTGATGAAAAATCATTTAAAACACTTAAGCAAGGTTTTTGACAGTGTTAGTGTCAGTCTTTCCAGCCTTCCTCCAATGATCAAATATGCTCTTACAAAGTGGTCTCAGAGTGTGAAGATCAAATTTTGTCATTTCAGTGAGTCTATCATCATTCATAGGTTTTTCATCATCATGTCAGGTTCCATTGGGTCATTTTACACCTTGTTCATGCCTCAGTTGCGCCTAGGCAAGGTACATTTCCCTCTCCTAGGGTTTTGAAGGCAATTTCTCTTGAATGGTCAAATAATTAGAAAAACTGGTATCCTGATGTTCATACACTTTCCCCTATCATGAATGTACCTTATTAAAAACTTCCCATCACTGAGATCCCCCAAATTCCACATTTTTGCACAAACCCTAGTTTCTTGCCACAACTTGGCAATTTTCTAGGCTCGGCCTGTGTTTTACCCTTTTGGACCCCTTCCCCTCACTCGATCTTTGATATTCCACTTTCCCTTGCTTCCTAACATCTCTCCCTACTCCAAAAAATTTCCCCAAGAATTTAGAAGCCCCTTATCCCCTTCATTTCGCTTCATTTCGACAAAATCCCTTGTTTCACACATCGGGATAAGTTTCACTCAAAAGATGTTCTAAAGCAATCAAAGATGAATTTTGACAAACTGAGAGAGGTTTTTGTCCACAATAGGCCAAGGACAAAAAACCGCCTTCACGTTTTACACAAGTGTCATGGGTTTAGAGAAATGTCAAAAACACAATCGCCTCAGGAGAATTGATGCACCTCTGAAGTGACCTTGGGAAAATCAAGTTTTCTCCTAGCTTGGCTGGCCAACTAACTTTATGGATGAGTCAAAGGCTAACTAGACACAAATATATTTCCAATGAAATATCATAAGCTCAATTTGGAGTTGAGGAAGGCATTCAAAAATTGACTGCAACATCACTTTGCCTTGAGGTAGCCTCATTTGGCACATTTTGACCAGTCTTGGGCGATTTGATTTTTGACAAGGAAAATAAACTCCAAATTGAAAAATTATAGTTGGGTTGGAAAGTAGACGCAAATAAATTTCCAAAGAGCTATTCTTCACCTGATTGTGACACTGGGAAGGCCTCCAAAAGTCTCCTGCAAAACGACACAATGCCAGGCTCTATGCGCCGCGCGCCTCCCTATGCGCCGCACGCGACCCATAATATTGGGAGGTCCAAATCATAAATGGTTTGCAGTTTTGGATTTTTCATGGAGAATCATGAATTTTGGTACTTGGACAAGAATTTTGGGTGAGTTATGGGTCCCCAAAAGGTCAAAAAACATGCAAAACATGACCTCACTGCCCCTATTTTGACACACAGGAAGCAGTCTTGGGAGAATGCACTTTTGGAGGGGAAAGTGGATACCAAATTGGAAAATTAGACTTGGGTTGGAAAGTAGACATCCAGGGATTTCCAAAAAGCTATCATGAGCTCAATTTGGATGCTGGGAAGTGCCCCAAAAGCAGGCTGAAAGGCGTGCGACGCATAGAGCTCAGGCGTGCGGCGCAAAGAAATTTTTGGTCAAATTTTCACCTTCCAACTCAGAATTTCGGCCAGTTATGACTAGTTTCACCTCTTGATGTGATTTTTGACCCAGCTTGATGTAATTGATTAAACATGATTTAATTTTGACACTTAGTTACTTGCTCTAGAAGATTCATTCACCAAAGAGTGAAAATTTAATGAATGAATTGGTTTCCTACCTTATAGAGGCAAGTTGTTTTGATTGCCTAGATTGTAGTGCTTTGTTTAGAGGTGGTTGAAACAGCTCCTAGGATGATGAGCTCTACCCCTAGAGGCAAGGAAATGGGTTATGATGGTCTATATGATGTAATTTCTCAATCATTTTCAGAGGTTGGATAGGTTGGACACTTGGGATTGCTTTAGCATACTATTGTACATATTTTTCTCTGCATTTTTGGCTAAGGAAAGACCAGGGTTTTGCAGCACTGTTTGGGATCCATGTGGCTTTATGTTTTGATGGTGTGCTTATTTCAGTAATTGTAAGTTGTTATGTGTATCATTTTCCTTCTTTCATCTTCTGCAATTGAACAAATGAAGTGTTAAGGTAGAATCCATCGATGGTTATGCTCTGCCTTTAAGTTTGTTTAATTTTCCACGTTTTCATCTGTTTAAGGAGAATCCTTGAAATCTTCTTACTCTCCTTAGCTCCTCACCAGTCTGATCTACCCATTCATTCCCTTTGAAAGCATCAAGACGATCACCTACCTTGCCCCAAATACGGCCTCTGCAAAAACTGTGCCTCATCCCCAAGCCCAAATTTGCCTTTCCTTGTTTCAACACAAAAACTCCTAAAAACTCAAATCAAACCTTTGTACTGCATATCTAGCCTAAAATTAGCTTTTGTTTTGGTCATCTCGAGCCTCCTCGATTATCTTTGCCGAGATTGACCTGGAGAGAGCCCTCTCCTGTCCTCGTAGGGCTAGCTACGAGGCTGAGTGTGGTTTGATGTAGCCTTGAGTTTTACCTTATTTTAGCCTAAGGTATATTTGAGTGCTAAAAGATAGCAGCAAGAAATTCATCATATCCATCAATTCAAAAAATTCCTTATTTGTTGTAAAGGAGAGGAAATTACTACAGCATATAATCTCCAAGGAGGAAGTTATAGTTGACCCAAAGAGAGTTTCAACTATTCAGACCCTATCTCTACCAAGGAATAAGAAAGAGATACAAACCTTCCTTGGAAAGATCAATTTTCTCAGGACGTTCACCCCAAATTATGTTGAGATAGTTAAAGATATAACAGATATGCTGAAGAAAAAAAATGAAGTGAAATGGACAGTTCCTGCTAGATATGCTTTTGAACAGATAAAAAAGGCTTAATCTGAGGCCCCTACATTAGCTAGCGCTGATTATTCTTCACCTTTTAGCATATTTTCTTTTGCATCTGAGACAACTTTAGCTACTATACTTTCACATAAGAACACAAATGGTGATGACCAACCTGTAGCCTTCTTTTCCAAAGTTATGAGGGATGTTGAACTTAGGTATGATATTATTGAAAATAAAAGCTTATGCCTTAATTCAAGCCCTAAAAGCCTTTAGAAACTATGTCCTGCATTCACACATTATAGCTTATGTCCCTAATCATGTTGTTAAAAATGTTTTGACCCAGCCTAATACTAATGGAAGAAGAGGGAGATGGATTGCTAAAATCCTTGAATTTGACCTTGAAATTAAAACCACAAAGCTAGTAAAAGGCCAAGGCTTGGCCAAATCGTTGGTTGAATCCAACTGCAAGGCATTAGGAATAAATCTCATTTCTAAAATTTCATCAAGGGGGAATCCACAAGAACCTTCCTTAACAATAGGGGAGTATCCACAAGAACCTTCCTTGATATCTGAGGAGAATCCACAAGAACCTCCTCCTCTTATAGAAGTGGAGAATCCACAACCTCTTTCTTCCAATCAATCCATTCTTGTTCACAAAGATCAGAAATACCTACTCTCCTATTGGTATTCTGATATTGTGCAGTTTCTTAGGGATTTTCAATGTCCAACTAATCTTAACTTGAAGCAGTGCAAAGCCATGAAGATTAAAGAAGTGAAATATTGCATTATCAATGTTAATCTATATTGGAAAGACCCTCTTAATATCCTTCTTCTTTGTTTAACTAAAAATGAAACAGAGGGAATTATAGATCAGTTCCATGCAGGGTTTTGTGGTGGACAGTATGCCTAGAGAGCAACAACCTACAAAATTTCAAAAGTAGGTTTCTATTGGCCCACCCTTTTCAAAGAAGTTGGAGAAAGAGTAAGAAGTTGCAAACCATGCCAATTATTTGCAGGAAAATAGAAACTGTCAGCACTTCCATTGGTTCATTCTCCTTTTCTACAATGGTGATTGGAATTTATAGGGGGAATTCATCCACAATCAAGTAATCAACACAGATGGATTTTAATTGCTACAAACTATTTTACGACCTGGATAAAATCCATACCAATTAAAAATACAACTGATATTGTTGTGATTAAATTTCTTGAAGAAAACATCCTGTTAAGATTTGGATGTCCTCAACAGATTGTTACAGATAATGCAATGGCTTTCAACAGTGTTAAAATGATCGAATTCTTTCAAAATTATTCAATCCTATTACACCATTCTACATCATACTATCTACAAGGTAATGGCCTAGCAGAGTCTTCCAACAAGAGCTTAGCTAAGGTCATTAAGAAGAGTCTTGAAGACCATAAAAAGAGTTGGGACAACCATCTAATCCATGCAATTTGGGAAAACAGAGTTTCTCCTGAGAGATCAACAGGCAAGTCTCCTTTCCAGTTAGTTTATGGCAAGGAAGCAATTTTTCCTACTCATTTAGTTTTGCGTGTTATGAGATTCCTTCGGGAATCCTATGAAGAAAAAGATGATTTCTCAAGAAGGATTAATCAAATTATTGAGTTGAATGAAGACAGGGATGAAATTTAGTATAAGCTAAGGAAATACCAAAACAGGATGAAAAATCCTCTTACTATGGAATCTCCGATGACTGAATCAAAAATATTATACCACAGAGGTCTCAAATCCAGAATGAAAAAAATGTTCGACAGAAAGGCTAAAGAAGGAAATTTCAAGAAATGTGACCTAGTGTGTAGATGGGATACAAGGGGAGAAGATAAAGGCAAGTGAACTTATTCCTCCGTGGACGAACCTTAAACCTGTGCGAGACAAAAACCAAGATAGGAGAGTGTCTCATCATTGTTTTTAAATGAGGTATAGGACACTTGTATTTATAGCCTTCCAAGGTGGTCCACTTTTCTTTAGGTCTGACCTTATCAAATATGCACATGTGGGCTTTTCTTCATAAGTACACTTTCCCTTATGCGAGTGGAGTGATATTTAGGTCGATTTTGGTCCTCTCAAAAAGAGGAATCCAATGCAATCATTATATCCATAAAGTGAGTTGTCCGAAGTGAAATTTTACCATAATTTCATAATTTTAACAAAAAGAGCTCGTAATTACCACTCTTATAGGACTACAAAATTCTTGGAGTGCTTTTGCATCAAGAATTAATAGTTGGAAGGATACTCCAACATTTGAACAAATGTGGAATGTATGTTGTCAAGAATAATCCTAAATATCATTAGTAAACAACAAGAAGGAAGAAGAAGAAGAAAATACCTCTAATGCCTATTTTTATCATCACAAGAAAAAGGGAGCCTTCAGGAAGTTCAAAGGACCAAATAAGAAAGTTGACCTATCCAAAATTGAATGTTACAACTATAATAATATGGGTCATTACAAGAATCAATGTCCTGAGAATCAAAGGAAAAAGAAGAGACATAGGGAACAAGCAAATATTGCTAATGGAGCTCCACGTAAGAAGAAAAAGACTAAGGAATCGAAAGTCAAGGACTTATACTACTAAGTCCTCTCCTAAACGTCCTTCTTAGTCCTATATTGTTTTCCTTTATGTTTTGGTTTCTAGAGTTTGTAGATCTAACATGTCTTGTTAGAACATTTTTGAATGATTTTGATAAAGTTGTAGGTATCCCTCAAGATTGGATTAAGGGGGAGCCTCCACCCTTTTTACCAAAAAGATAAGTATTTTGTTCTTTGTTTCATATTTTCATGTTTGTCTTCCTCGTCATATTAAGATTTGTTTGTATTGTATGCTAATAACCTTTTTATTTATATTTTCCTTGGTTAGGAAATCTTGTTGAACGCTCAAAGGTTATGGAGGAGACTTCAAAGAATAGACTTGAAGCATAGAAGAAGTTTTGTTGCAAAGGAAGCCCTTCAAGAATTGATGTCCTACAAGGTTTGTTAAGGAAAAACTCAAGGTATATCTTAGACTATAAATTTTTTTCTAAAGTTCTCTTCATGTAAAAGGTACGATCATTCTTCTTTTGAAATTTGCTTTACATTATTGACATCATTATGTCTAGGGTTTTGAATCTTAAAGTTTCTTGCTAGGGTGATTAATCATTAGATTAAATCTACCCTTGTCATATTATCATTTTGATCATTATTGTGAAACCCTAACCTTTAGGGTTCACTATAAAACCCTAGTGTCTTGATGTTAAGGGTATGTAAGTAATGTTGAAACCCTAGTCCTCTTAGGGTTGTTGATAAAGTCTATAAATCCTATTCTTTTTATATTTAAATCTTTGGTATTGCTATGATAGAAACACTATATATTTAGGGTTTGGTGAATTAGGATTTATGAACAAAAACCCTATAATATTTATAGTAAGATCCTAAGAATAAAACCCTAGGTGTATATTCATCTGTATGATCAAAACCCTAGCTTGAAGAAAATTGTGTCTATCTAAGTTCGATGTATTGATGTTTGTATTGATGAGAAATGCTAGGGCATGAAATCCTAGAAATGTATATACAAATATGCTAACCTAATTGTTGATATTCATGTTTTATTTTGTGAATTCTAAGGTTTCTAACAAAGCCCTAGTAGAGATTGATATTCTAGGATATGATGATATTGTTTTCAATATAATTTAGTTTTGATGATAAAATCTAGGGTTTGAAACAAATCCTAGTAGGTTTTGACATGTAATCCCAAAAGCATATTGTTGAAACCTTAGATGTATAGTACTATGATTGGATTTTTATTTGATCTAAGGCTGTGTCTTGAAGATGGAGTCTAGGGTTTATGAAAAAACCATAGAAAATTGTTAAAGTCTAGACTATAAAAGGATGTAAGATTTGTTGATTATGAACCCAACTAGGTTTAGGTATTTGATGTTTAAAGTCTAAATGCTTCCATTATAGTAACATGATAATGATATAGTTAACTTCATTCTTTTGTATGTTTGCATTTGGTTGTACTTGATATTAAATTTTTGCAGGTACATAATCTTCAAGATGATGGAGATGTTCATTTGATAATAATAAATATGATGAAGGAAGTTATATGAATGATGATGACCAAGATGACCTTGATGCCATGAAGCCATGAAAGGTTCTTCGATATTATAGAAGAAGCAAGTAGTTGATCTCCCTAAGTTGAGAGGGAGGGCATATTATGATAGTGAATACCTTGAAGTAAGCACAATTACTACAGATGAATGTTCATGAAGTTTGTGATGGTCCTTTTTCTAGTGTTCCTTATGGCATGGCGAGGATGGACTTTTAGGGTTTGAGGCAAACAAGTCACAAGTGTAGGTTTATGTCATTAGCGAGCCCAGGGACTTTTGGAGATGTTTTATGGGGTCTAGAGAATTCACTTGCCATCTTCCATCATTGGGATTTATTCCACACAGCTCGCTTCTCGTTCCATTGCATTTTGATCATTCCAATAAAACTGGGTTATTATTGTGCCTAACTCAATTAATTATTCTTAAGGTGGCATTCTAGGAGGAATACTTGATGGAACACCTTAGTGTAATAGCTCGTTGGAACTGGAACAAGAATATCTATAGGATGAGATTATTAGTGGGAACTTTTAGTGGCCTGAGGAGGCATGGTAAACAATTGACCATTTTTCCACTTTAAAAATATATTTTAATTGAGGGAATTGTGCTTAATGATTAAAATAATGATAAAATAAAATGGGGGCTTCTAGAGGGGTTCATCGGATCTAGGAGAAGGAGGCCATTAGAGGAAATCTTGGATTTGATCTTTCTTCTTGCATGAGAGGTTTGAGAACCTATTTCTCTACCTCAGTGTAGCCCCAGGACGGAAACATTCGTGTGATTTAGTGATATTGGGTGAGTACCCATCTCCCTTGGTGAATTCACCCAAAATTTAGAGGAAATCTTAGCAGTGGCAGTTCAGTTCAGTCTTGGTGGAGGGCCCATGCAGCATGATAGCATATTCTTGAAACCTATTCTATCTCAGCTATATCATTTGTTTTTTAGCATGTAAAACCTCAATTTATATATTATAAATAAAGTTATTATTATTTATGTTGATTATTGTTATTTGCAGTCCTATGTTGCAAAATTTTACATGGCACTCTTTTGTTTATGAATGGAAATTTTATCTGAAGTATTTTTGAGTTAAAATTTCAAGAAACCCCCAAATTTTTTCATTTGGTATATTACAGTGGTATCAAAGTTGGTCTTCCTACCAACTTGAGGGTTTATTGCAAAAGATCAAGGTTTATCAAGATCAATATTGCAAATTTGCCGCATTTGTAGTAATTGTTCTACAAAATCATGAACAAATTGTTGTTGGCACAATGATTGTTTGATAAATTTGAATAAGATGTTATTCAAATTATTAAGGAACCTGAATCCTATTATCTATTGTAAAGCAGAAGTCGTAGTTCATTCTAGAAGGGCTGAATGTTAAATCTTTTGGAAGGGTCATGAAGTAATAAAAATTCCTTGACAGAAAATCAAGGTGAAATTATAAAAAGGTCGCATTATTTGGGGAGCATGGAGTATTATTAGATTTTTAAAAGGGGCAAAATCATAAATTATTAGAATGCTGTGGCATTAGAATGGGAGCCAAAGTTTATTTGGTGAAAGCCAAAATCTGTATAATTTCCAACACCCATGAACATCATTTTAGAGCATAATAATCCCGGTCAAATTGTTATCATTCAGCAAATGTGTGAGGCAAGGAGGAAATTATTATCAAATGTGTGAGCCAAGGGGGAATTTTTTATAATGACCGAGAAAGGTGGAACATTGATCCGAATTGGATCCATAAAGAGTGATAAACAGAGCCACGCTTGTACCAGGTCGGAACAAACTTCTAAAAATTCCAAAACAGCGATCAAAAACACCCTGAACCAGTGGCAATGGCAGCCAACATGGAGCGACGAGGACCCCGGTCAAAGTGCGTTGATCAAGGCCGATGGAGATTGCGCATGAGGTCGAATTAACTCTTAGGAACCCCGGATTAGGAAACATAGGTGGATTTTGATGCGTGATTAGGGTGAAAAGGGCCGAAATGGAGAAGACCCGAGCACTTCGACGCGTGGGGAGCCAGAGAACCACAGGTGAAAAGCAAAAAAGCATGAAAGGACAAGGCGGGACCCATGCTCTGAAAAACTTATAGTATTGATCGGGGCACCCTCAAACGATAAGCGGTTTTGGAGAAAATGGAGAGATCCCACTCAGCGGTCGACGTGTGGCAAGTGGAGGAGAGAGAAAAACACTGTTGATCGTGCATTAACGGTCGAGCTAGTCAATCATGTGGGACAAGCGAACGACGTTAGATCTAGGGGCTCCAAATCTAACGGCTGAGTTCGCACCCGATGGGGAAAATGGAATCGACGGGGGATTAAGCTACAATTTGTAAATATTTGACGTCCAATTTGACTACCAAGGTGGAGGAAGACTCATTCCACGACGTAACGGAAAAACCAAACCAACGAAGTGAATTGGCATAGCTGCAAGAGGACATGTGGCCACTCCTTGTGAGCCTGATGATGACACCGAACAGGAAACTCCAAGCGAAGTTGTAGAAGGAAATTCGACGGAGGCGGAAGAGGAATTGAACAGATATGGAAACAAATGGCTTAAAGCCATGAATATAGAGAGAATACATAGTCAGAGAAAGAGACAGGGGAACCAGAATCCCAAGAGGAGGATGGAACATAGGAGAAAAGACAATGAAGCAAAAGCAGAAGAGGACAGAGGGTCGAGCTGACCAAAGGCAGCGTCAAGCACCAGAGAGCTTGAGGGATTCAAGCCATCCCAGAGGGGATCTGTCCAGACTGGGCACCACATTGGGCTCTTTCCATTGTAGACCAAAAGGTCAAGGAGCTAGTAGGCAAATGAGTCTATGCACTCCAGTGGCTTGGGGAATCCAAGAACCACCCTGCCAAGAAAATATGTTTCAAGTGACTCATATTAAGCTCCTGCATTGTAATTCTCTGCTTGAAACATAATAAAATAAGGCCACCACTGAAGATGGACCATATATGTAGCCTTGGAGAATAGGGTGAACTCATTAATTTCTTGTGTTCTTGTGTTCTTGTATTTTCTTACTGTATTTCTCTGTTGTCTTTCCAATCAATTGTCTTCATATTGGCAATCTGATCAATTTGTTGCTTAGATAACATAGACACACACACCAACACATGGGTCTGTAATACATTCATTTAATAAATCTTAAACTGAGGTCACTCATAGGGTGATTATCAGATCAAGTGGTATCAGAGCTCTAGGCTGTAAGGTTAGACAAGCTTGTGTTTGTTTAGCTATTGAATGCTCACTAGATCAAAGCTCAAATTAGGAGAAGGAGAGTTGGTCAAAACTAATCCTGAAATTGGGAGAGTCTATCCTCAGAAGACAATGTTAGAGGAAGGTTCTATGGG
>APFE030278948.1:23391-76569 GCA_000404065.3 Pinus taeda
CTTGCTGCAGAATTCTCCACCATTATCTGTCCTTAGTACCTTTATCTTCTTCTCTGTCTGATTTTCCACCAGAGCCTTAAATTCGTTAAACCTGTCAAAGACTTCAGATTTCTTCTTAAGGAAATATATCCATGTATTCCTTGAGAAGTCATCTATAAATGATACATAGTACACAGACTTACCCAGTGATGGACCTTTCACAGGTCCAAACACATCACTGTGCACAAGCTCTAATATTTGTTTCGTCCTCTTACCACCAGAGGGGAAACTCACCCGATTCTGCTTCCCATATACACAATTTTCACAGAAATCAAAATCCAGAGAGCTATTATCATACCTTCTACCATACCTTTTACCATGAAGTATTCGAAGGCCCTTCTCTCCAATATGTCCAAGCCTTTGATGCCACAGCATGGTCTTCTCTCTAGAGACCACTAGATTTTATGCTCCACTTTCAAGAACCACGGAACTATTACACCCATCAATAACAGTACAACCTTGCAGCTTGTACAGAGTTCTAATCTGAACTCCATCAATACCAGTGCTCCCCGAACCATTTTGCAGGTATCCTTCTCAAACATTGTTTTTACACCTACATCATCCAGCTTGCTTATAGAAATGATATTTCTAGCTAATGCAGGAATATGCAGAACACCTAGAAGTGTTCTAACCCTTCCACCTTGCAACTTCAACTTTACTTTTCTGCGACCAATGATTCTAGCCTTACTGTCATCCCCCAAGAATACATCACCACCATCATATTTCTCATACTCCCAGAACCACTCTCTATGGGGAGTGAAGTGAAAGGATGCACCTGAGTCAATCAACCATGCCTCATGATCTACATGTGTACTTGAAGAAGCCAAGTCACATCCCCACCTTCATCTGAGGTGGTTTTCGCCTCTGCGGAAGGAGCATCAGATCCCTTTCCTTTATCAGGAGCTTTAGATTTACAGTCCCTTTTGTAGTGCCCTTTCTTTCCGCATTTCCAGCACACCACCTTTACAGGTTTTCCTGGAGATTTAGATCTCCCCCTTGATTTAGATCTCCCACTTGATGAATTATTTTTGTTTATTTTCTAGGACCATCCTCGTATAGACAAGGCATCACCATTATGGCCCTCCATATTTTTCTATCTCATCTCCTTCATCAGCAAGGATGAGACTATTTCATCAAACTGCAAGGCAGTTGCATTGCTACCTATTGCCATAACCAAACTATCCCACGAATCTGGTAGAGAACACAACAAACTGATGCACTTATCTTCATTTGAAATTTTAATATCAACAGATGCTAACTGACTTACCACGGTATTAAATGCATTCAGATACTTTGTCACGAGTCTCCATCTTTCATCCTCAGGTTACACAGCGTTTTCCGTAGGAACAATTTATTCACCAGAGACTTAGATTGGTACAAAGTCCCTAACTTGTCCCACAAATCCTTCACTGTAGCTTCCCTTAATACATTCAACAATACTAAATCTGAGACACACAATCCTATTGTGCTCTTTACCTTCTGATCCAACTTCTTCCATTCTTCATCGGACACTCCTGTTGGTTTAGTACCCAGATCTACCATGATCCACTGATCTTTATCCACCAACAGATCCTCCATCTTGAGTTTCCACAACTCAAAAATCTGACCATTAAATTTCTCGATCTCTATCTTTCCACTGCTCACCATCTTCTTTCACCACCAAAATCGATCTCGCAGATCTCCCGCTGAACAGGGTCTACCACAGGTCCGAGCGAAACCCCTCAACAACAAAGGCATCCCCTTGAAGCCAAAACTACTCTGATACCAAATGTAGGTTTTAACCCCGTACATAAATTACTTGTATACGAATTCTAAAACACAGAAAATAAATAATGCAAGAGCATAACACATAAAACACATATACACAGAGATTTCCCTTGGATCCCAAAACCGAGACTACCAGCTTGATTTTTCATTATGTTTCTTTCAATGTTATAATACATATTTATACATGTCAAAGCATCCAATACCATGGACCGAAAAACCATCGCGTCCAAAACCATGAACCGAAAAACCATCGCGTCCAAAAAACATGTGCGAAATCATGCACAAAACCATAGGTGGCTCCGCCCAACCTAACATAGGGTCCAAAACCAAAATTTTACGGGGAACTGTTGTGGACCCCTTAAAGTGGGGTTATGGGTACCCCTCAAACCCCCTATGACCTCCCCCCCCTAACCCTCGGTTAACTACGTGGGCTAGTCGTGGAAAGAATATAACACAACCGAACACTAGATTATTCCTCTCCACTGAGGAACTTGTGGTCTTCCAAAATCATGAACACAATATACATTTTTTTTTACCCCCTTGTCTACACAAAAAAAATTCCCTAACAGGCTACACTTCCTTCTCCTTCACCTTTGTACTTTGGAGCCACAACTGATGAACCAACACTTGTGCCCTCTACAAATATGTATGACATATTTTCAAAATACATGTTCCATTACATGATCAGTCATTACCTAAGAGAAACCCCATACTTTCCAAGAGTTTATAAGACACTCTTTACTCAAGTTTACATCAAAAGAATAACATAAACCAATACCCCAACTAAAAAGGCCAAAAGCATCATCATGTTGAATTTATAAGTGATGGAAAACACATCATCACTTTTACAATCATTTCACAACATGTTATTTACAAAATGCGGCCTTGACAAGCTATTATATCTAATAAAACCATCTCTCACTCAAAAAAGTGAATGGGTCATCTCCCTGTGGTTGATTCACTTGTTGAACACCTTCACCAATTTTTTTCTTCATAGGTTCTTTTTGGGCATGGAGTCTCTGACATGTATCTCTCTGATGTCCATCCTTGTTCCAGTGACTACAATGATTATTTCTCCTCTAAAAATTTTAGACTGTATTCGAACACTTATTCCTTGTGCGCCTATGATAAGTGCCCGTGGAATCCTCACTATCACTAGAAGGTGATGAGGTTCTCCCATAATCCATCATTGGCTGGTCACTGGTTGTCTTGGAGCATTCTCCAACCTCTTTTCTTACATACCCACGTCCTACATAATGATGCAATTCCTCCACTTTGATGGGATTCATAATTCCTTGGCCATTAATGTCAACGCCCTTTCCTCGATACCCCATTTTTTTCAACAATTTTGATCCAATTCCTGTAGTATGTTTCTCAAAAGAAGTGAAATCATCATCATAAAAATAACATGAAATTGAAGGATCAATTTTTACCTCAGGCTCGTTATTCTGTAACTTTTCCAAGGCCTCCTCCTTGGCTTGTAACTGATGTTGTAATCTTTGTTTCTCCTTCTCCACTTCTTGTAGGAGTCTCCTTAGTTCAACATTATCAGCTTGAATTATTTGGTTGATCTCCTCAAGTTCTTGGAGCCATGTGGTGTTTGGTTCCCTTCTCATCTTTGGCACAACATCTATTGAAATCTTTGTCTCATCGCATGAATCAGAACCCAAGTCGATAGGTCCATCTTCTACAATCACAAGGGCTGCAATCTTTGTTTCATTACCTGAGTCCAATCCTAGGTCAATTCGTCCAACAACTGCAAATACTGTATTTTTTATCTTCTCATCGTCCTCTCATTCATATTCTTGGTCTTGTTGCATAGTTGCAACTATATTCTACTTCTCCTTCTTGTCATTCCTCTTTGGCCTCAATTCCTAATGTAGTTTCTAGATTTGTTCCTCACCATGCCCTTCTTTGTCACAATGAGTACAAGAGGGATTTGTTTCCTTTCTCTTAGTTGTTGTTGTCCTCTTTGGGTATTCATCTTGCTCATGCTTCCCCCTGTTTTCAAGATATACAGCCTTCACACTTTCTTCATCAAGAGTTTTAGGTTCAAATAATAACAATGAATGATGAAAATAACTATGCAAAGAGCCAATATATTTCATCGATGTCTTAGGAGATTCTAGTGGAAGATTCAATGCTAATGCTTGTCTCCTAAACTCCTCTTTAAAATTCTTAAAATTTTTACCTTTACTTTGTTTCAAATGTTGTCATTCCATCATAGCCTTTTGTTTCTAACCCAATGGGTAGAATTGTCTTCTTACCAAGATGAAAGAAGTTTATGACTACTCTTACCACCTTTCTACATTTTTCTTCCCACTAGACAAGAGCAGTGCCACTCAATTGAAGGGATGCTAACTAGATTTTGGATTTTATATTTTTTTGTACTCAACTTACATTTGTCCACAATTTTTCAACTGACATAACTTAAGCTTGCCCCTGGATCTATTAAAATGGACACAAGTTGGTCTAGGAGCTTACTTTCAATGTCAATCATTGTATTCTAGTGTTTTGCTTGATGTTATTCCATTGCTACCTTTATGCTAGGTATGTTCCTGGTCACGCCATTCACCGTAGAGGCTTTATAATGAACCACCCCACTTACCCAGTGGAATGGTTGGTACTTGATAATGTAATTCATCTTGTCATCTGTTAGAGAATGGGATAAAAAACAATTCTTATACAATCCTCCTTTTTAATTCTTCCCTTTGGGACTTTAATTCTTTAATTTAGGATTATGGCTTGTTAGATTTTCATCTGAGCACAACGACTCAAAACTTTGTGGCTTCATTTTATTAATTTTTGGCCCTGCCATATATATATATATATATATATATATATATATATATATATATATATATATATATATATATATATATATATATATAATATATATATAGATATCTAACTCTACCTAACCATACGCCCTAGCGCCAATGACGATTTACCATGCCACTTGCTCTGGTGGTCCCTGTCACATCACATAAAATATGTGTAGGTTTCAAGCAAACCCCCACACATTCAAACAGTGAAACCATCGCATGTGATTCTGAAAAGGTAACATGTACGGAGTTTATGAGGGGGTCACCCCTCATAATGGGCAATAAAGGAATACTGTCGATCATCAGAATGACGGACCACGTCCATTTTGACACCCTCTTGCACCCCTTTTTAAAACCACTATAGGGGTGTCAAAAAAGGTAGTGTCATATTTTCCAAATCCACTTGTGGTTTTCGTTAATGGGCATGTGACATTAAGAGGGGCCCCCTCTCTCTAACCGCCACATCATCCTGCTATTCCTTATCTCGGCACTTTCCATAGCTGCTCACGATTACACCTCCAAGACACGTCATCTCGACGACTCCCTTTGTTTCTCTTACATGCACCTTCGGGCAAGAACCTTTGGGCCACGTGGAGATTATGGGCCATTTCCTTTAGCATACCATCTTTTCCAATTGGCCCACATGTTTTTGGTTCCACATCATCCCGATACATAGCATCCCAGTGCGCTCCTCTATCATGCATCTCTTAGGCTTCTGGGCCGGCCCTCTGGGACACATTTGTCAGTGGGACACACCTCTACATGACCCTTGCTATCGATTGGTGCAAAACATGGCACTTCCACGACATCCTGTGGTAACTCACTCTGCTCCCTTCCTTGTGCACTCTTGTGAATACTCTAGGGTGGATCCATCGAGAAGACTTTTTAGGTGGGTCCTCTCTACACCAATTTCAACTTTTGGGGTTATGTGAAGGCCAACCTATCTTGGCCTCACATCATCCCATGCTCTATTGTTGATTCCCCTTTTAAAATTTATAGGATTTTTGGTCTCAAGGATGAGTTGCCATGTGGGCTCCATCCCAGCCACTAGGAAGACTCCCCACCTCAGTGAGCCTAGTTGGCCTGGTGCCTAGTCACTCCTGTTGTTCCTTCTCGTGCACTCGCATGAACGCTTCGAGGTGGATTATTTGGGCTAAATTTCTTGATGGCCCACCTCTTAGATAATAGTGAAATCGTGGGGCATGTGTGCCTACCAATGTACCCCAGCTTTTGTCACCCCACCTTCTCTTAGTGCTACTAAATAAGAACTCCTGGGATATGACCTTGGGCCACATCACCCCTCCATCACCTAATCATGACAAGATGAATTCTTGGAAACCAATCCTTAGTCCCCATGGCTAGGTATTTCAACCAACCTATCATATAATCTTATCCAATTATATTATAAGTTGGGTCCCTACCCAACTTCACTGCGACACTGCTTTGTGCGAACTTCGCCATTCAACATGGATTTATCTAAGCCTTTGGTTGTAGTAGCTTTGAAGATGTCTAGATCTGCGCCAACATTTCGCCATGGCCACCATGTCTTACTAAGTACCGACTGGTGTTATCCCTCCCTTACTTATTCCAGAGCTACTCCTCTCAAGTACATAGAAGTTGCAAAACACAAAAAGGGCCATACGAAGATTTGCACTCCACAAAGGGATGAAGGAATCATTTTAATTGATTCGAATATAGGTAGGTTCCTAATGGATAGGCATATAATGGATAAATTCCTAACCCTCAAGCATTCCTAGATTAGGGGCAAGGAGCTCCAGACATACTTGCATTGGTGATGCTTCAGCCACCCTAAATAAAGACTTGTGGACCCATGAAGGGCATCCAAATCTCCTGCCAAACACCAAGGTGCACCCTCAAACTTGCAGTGACCTGGCCAATGGCACTAAGGTGCTTTTCAAAGACCTCTGGGGCTACTAAAAATGCAAGGATATAGTAACCTCTATTGTAGAGTCACCAGTTCTTATAGTCAAAGGAGGAAGTCATCCTCGGTACCAACACAGTGCCACATAAATTGTAATATGGGCTTGTATCTAGCATATACACACAGAACTTGTCAAAATAGACTATCTTTAATGTACCCATTATACATGTAATAAAAAGGGTTTATGTGTTGTTTATTGTTATGATTTTGGATCATGCTCTTATATACAATTCATTGCCTTAGTATTTCACAATATATTAATCATCCATATGAATAATAGGAACAAAATCCATGTCCATTAAATTTATGCACCATTTCAATCCAAAAACGCAAAAACATGTTCAATACAATTATAAACACCATTTCAAACCGTAAATGAAAGCACATATTCATTAGCATTGTAAATACATAAGAGCACTTATCTTGGAATTGTTTTTGGAAATTGAGTCTGAGACAAGGACTCTCCACCCAACCATAGATAGTTGAAACCAATCTCACTTGTAGTTTTCACCCCCAATCCAGATTCTAGAGACTAAGGGGCTTGCTCAAAGGATTAAAACACCAACTTGCAATTGAAACAAGTAATTCAAAGGACCTATTTCCTCCACCAACTAGCCACTCAGGAGTCAAACAATGCCTGGTTAATCGAAAGGCCAGGTGCCTCCACCCTCCAGCTACCCAATGGTAGTTAATCAAAACACAAGGAATATAGAGGCTTCTTCTCCACCCAAGCACAAACAAGGAATATAGAGTCCAAGTTCCTCCACCCAAGAATGTTAATAGAACCCAGAGAAACAAGTCTCCACCCTACAAGCAAACACAGTGGTTCTACCCACTTTGGGGAATCCAAAACCCACTATAATATCAACAGGAAGAAAGGCTTCATAGGTCCTCCCTCCAAGAATCCAAGGGAAAATCCTCCACCCTATCCATTAAGGGAATCTAAAGAAATACCATCTCCACCCTCTAGCTATACAAGGAATTGAGAGGCCTTGTTCCTCACTTAGGAGAGACCTTCTTCATCCAATCTTGCAATCCAAAATGAGATCATTGTCTTCTCTTCTATTATAAAAACTCCTTGTTATTCCTCCTCCTATGTTGTTCTCTATTAGGTGAAGATAAAATGAATGAATGAGTCCTTTTGAATGAGGTCAAACCCTCTCTTTTTCCTATTTTATCTCTTTCTTTCCTGTGCGGGAAGTGAATTTCCCTATCCTTGTTGCTGCACAATCTTCCTGCTCCATTAATTCTTGTCCTTTTTCCTTGTAATGTTTCTTCAATAAACCTGGGCTTGTGTACTTCTCTTGCAGCCCAATTTAATTCAGTTAACCAAATTTTAATGGCTGTCAAGAACAGTCTAGTTTCCTATGCAAGGAAACCTTATATATCCCAAGCAAGTAACCTCGTTAGCTCTGGAATGTGTGTCCCTTTAAATCAACCCATTTTAATATATTTTGTAAAAACATTCACATTGCATTTTCATGAGGAAACATGTGGTTTGATTTGTCACAAACCCCTCCCCCTTGAGGGAACATCGCCCTCAATGTTTTTCTGCTCATATGTAATACAAGAAACAAAATAAAACACATAGGTTTCATGGGGATTCATAGGTACAACTCTATATAGTATTTACAAATATATATACATTTGTTTCAACCAACAAATAAAAATGGATATGTTTCTCTCCTGGACTCAACCATTTCCCAAGTGACTTCCTCTGGCTTGAATTGCCTCCACTACACTTTAACATTCTTTATGGATCGATTATGAAGCATGAGACTCCTCCTGTCTAGAATGCATAATGGCTCTAGCAGGAACTCTCATTCCAGTTCCACTTGTAGCACAAGGCAATCAATCACATTATTAGAATTCTTCACATATCTTTTAAGCAAAGAAACATGGAAAACATCATGAAATTTAACTGATGGAGGTAAATCTAGCCTATAGGCCACTAGTCGCATCCTTTCAAGGATCTCAAAAGGCCCACAATACCATGGTTCTAAATTGGCACATGACCCAATATTTAAGGAACTCTTCTTGGGTTTAATTCTCAAATAAACATGTTCCCCTACTTGGAACCCTTTATGCACACTATGATGGTCTACATAGCTCTTCTTCCTATCGTGTGCCACTTTCAAATTATGCTTGTGGATATGAATTTGTTGCTCCATTTCCTTAAGCATGTTAGGCCCAATAAGGACCATATTCATTGGATCACTCTAGCTGATAGGAGTTAGTGAGACCTAGTATTGCACCAAGAATGTTGCAACTCCCAAGGGCTCCTCAACTCAAATTATCAACTGGGGGTTTGTACAAACTTAGAGATGAAAGTTCTATATGCATAGTAGGTTAGATTCTACTCATGCCACCCTAAGTCATGACATTTTAGCAAGTTTTTCAAAGACCAATCCTCCTATTTAACTATAGTGAAAGCTTTCCAATGAAAGCACAATTGAAAACCGGTTCTAGCTATGAAAGTGAAAATGCAATTTACTCTACTTGTAGATGCTAATTAATCATTTCATGAAATGAAAAGGGTTAATCTACTTGTATAAGGAAATCTACCCTATTTTGCATAATTCATCAAACTATAATATATCATCTATATATTTCACACTTGCTTTAAAATAAAATAAAAATCTAACTTCCATCATGCTTGTGATTGAAAAACGCTAATTCTACTTTGTTTTGCAGTGAGGAAAAGGAATGGTTGGAGTGGTACAGAGGTTTCTCATGATCATCAAATCACAATTTGGGGTCATTATTCATCTTTACGGAGCTAAGGTTGAATTGGGAAGCAAAATAGGTGAAGAAAGGTGGTGTTACAGGCTTGTTATAGGTGTTGCTATAGGAGGTCTTATATTGCTACAGTAGGACCTGTAGTGCTACAAGAGGGGTTCCGAGAGCATTTTTAGGGTGGATATGATGTCTTGAGGGCATGAAGAGGTGGATGGAGGTTAGATAGAGTGAAGGAAGGGTGTTTTAAGAATCCTAGCCAAGCCCAGGACCTCTCAGAGCTCTGTCTTGCACCAGGATGAATGCTCACGGTGTCCTAAATTTATTAGGCAAAGTGACTGTGGAAACGAAGTTTTGGGACAAGATTGAGGGATGGAAAGATAATATGGAGGATTCCAAGATGGAGGTGAAATAGATTCCATCCCTTGTAAATCAACACACCCCTGCAACCGACCACATGCATACATCCATTGATCATTAACACAGTGATATAAACTATGATGGAGATATGAATTGAATTTGAATAACATTTATTTTATTCCATAACACTACTCTGATCACTGAACGGACTTCTAAGCTACATAAATAAAATGTGAAGAAAAAGAACTAACATTCATCTATTTCCAAGAAATCATAAACACGATATTTTTGGACCAAGATTGTGAATCCTTCCAACCATTCTCCCACAAGAGAGGTGATGTAGAAGCTTTCAATCACAAGTTTTTATAGCTTAATCTCTATTGAAATGAAAGGAAGCTATGAAATCCTACGAACAAAACACAAGTACAAAAGAGGGAACAAAACCAAATCCTTTGTGTTGGGTCCAAACCCAAGGGTCTCAACCCTCTGAAACTAACTCAGATGCATCTTAATAACCAACTTCTCATTATCTTAAACTAAAATTTGCATACATCACATAAAAGTTCAAAATGACAATGTTAAGCTCTCAGATCAATAGTT
The DNA here is from genome assembly GCA_000404065.3 of Pinus taeda. Classification (NCBI taxonomy): domain Eukaryota; kingdom Viridiplantae; phylum Streptophyta; class Pinopsida; order Pinales; family Pinaceae; genus Pinus; species Pinus taeda. The sequence goes on from APFE030278948.1 coordinate 33,661, forward strand.
TTACACCTAGCTAAATCAAAACTTTGAATCTTAATGAGATTTTCATCTTATTTATTTCTACAAAAGGGTATCTGATAGCATATCCCTTGAAAATAAGATTGGTTCCCTCCTTGATCTCGGAAATAATGGATCTGGTCCCTCTTGAGCTTCACTTGTACTACGATTTTCTTAGTTGTCAATGAATTCGAACTGGTGAGAGAGAATGTTGTGATCCCAAGCCGAGTTAGGGAGTTAAGGAGGTGGAAAAACCCACTAGATTCTCTCATGGTTGTCTCCATCAATCTGTTGCATAGTAAATGATTATTTTTCTTGTAATTAAACCACATTAAGCCACATACAATGAAAAACACCTTTTACTCTTCTTACTAATCATATTATAGCAAAAAAAGTGAATTAATGTGAGAAAATGATAGTTCTAAGGCTGGATGATGGCATGATGATCTTCAAGATATACCTATTGATGGGACTCATCAGGAGTATTGCAACTCTTCCCATACAATGCCTAAAATGGACTCATTTTTATGGATTCTTGGTATCCATTGTTGTATGCAAACTCCACAAGTGGAAGATACTCTTCCCACTTCTTAGGCTAATGCATCTTATACATTATTAACATGTCCTTCAATATCCTATTTGTCCTCTATGTTTTCCCATCTATTGGTGGATGGAATGTTATACTAAATTCCAACTTTGTCCCCAAACCTACAACAGTTCCCTCCAAAACCTTGAAGTGAACTTAGCATCTAGATTTGAAATGACTTTCTTGGGAACTCCAAGCATTCTCAAAATTTCCTTTATGAATATTTTTTCCACCTCACTAGCCTAATTAGTGGATTTGACTACCACAAAATGACTTACCTTTCTCAATATATCAATAACTACCATGATTACATCATGTTTCCTGGATGTTCTAGGCAAACTTGCAATAAAATCCATAGAAATTACCAACCATTTCCACTCTGGAATAAGAATAGGCTACAATAATCATGTTGAATGCTTGCATTCATCCTTTACTTGTTGGAACTCTATGCATTCAGCCATGAATTTAACTACATATTTCTTCATGTTTGGCCAATAATAAAACTTTTTAATGGTTGTAAGGGCCTTTTGGTACCATAGATTTCCTTAATAAGGCTTAACATGGAAAAAGTTTCATTATAAGCCTCTTTAATTCATCACTATTTTGCACATAAATTCCATTCTTAAATCTAGTTAGGTTTTCATCAATGAGTTGATATTCCTCATCCCCGTCATGTTTTATCACCTTTTCTCTCATTTACAAATATTTTTCATCATGTTGTCTTGCATTCTTATCCCTTCAGGTCTATTTTGTAGGAGCTTACAACTGCCAAGCAATTCACTTGAATCCTCCTACTAAGTACATCAACAACCCTATTTTATTTTCCTTTTATGTACTTGATTTCAAATTCAAACTCACTGATTATGGCTAGCCATATTTCCTACCTAGAATTCAACTTGGGTTGCTCAAACAAATACTTGATTCCACTATGGTCTATCATAAGTGTGAATTTTTTTACAAGCAGGTATTGCGTCTACATCTTCAATGCATGAATAATGGCAGTTAACTCTAGTTCATGAGCCACATAATTGATCTCATGCTTATATAACTTCCTTGACTCATAACATACTACCAGCCCATCCTGCATCAAGACTCCATCAAGCCCTTCGTTGTAGGCATATATGCACAACACAAAATCCTTGTCATGATCCGCCCTCAACGTTGGTGCATTTGTGAGCAATTATTTCAATTTCTCAAAACTTACTGCACACTAATCTATCCACTCAAAATTCTTCCCTTTTCTCTGCAAGGACGTGATAGGATGATCTATCTTGGAGAAATTTTTGATAAATCTCATGTAATAACATGCCAATCCCACAAAATATTTGATCTCATTCACATTATTTGGTGTTGGCCACTCCATTATAGCTTTAATCTTCTCTAGATCAACTGATATACCTTCCTTGGTGACAATATTACCCAAATGATGTATCTGCGACTAGAAAAAGTCACACATGTTGATATTTTCATGGAGCTTGTGATCCCTCGGCAACTATAGCTCTGCAACCAAATTATTTTCATGCTCCTCCTCATTCTTTGTGTACACTAACATTTCATCAACAAATACAATGACAAACTTATCCAGATAAGGACACAACACACTATTCATTTAGCACATGAATGTGGCAGGGGAATTAGTAATCCCAAAGGATACCACTACAAAGTCATAGTGCACATATCTTGTTCTAAAAGTAGTCTTATGAATGTCCTCCTCCTTGATTCTTGCTTGATGATATCCTGAACTCAAGTCAATCTTGGAGAATTTTTTTGCTTCCCTAAATTGAACAAAGATATCACAAATCCTTGGAAATGGGTATGTTGGCATTATGATGTATGTGTTGTACTTGATGGCAACCCACTTATAGTAGAACAACTCACCTTGTATATGGTAACTAGATGAATCTACAGAAGAGATATCAGATGTGATGAAATGCAGGGCAGCTTCAAGGTATCAGTTCAGAAGGAAACTCACTCAGATCATAGTATAGTAGGTAAACAACAAAGAATGACAGATCAGTATTCACAGAATGAAGAAAGAGAGTTATACACAGGTTCACCATTGACCAAGCCGTGTATACATGCAGGTTAATAGAACAAAAGGAGCGTATAACATACACACACACCTTCACAGAAAGGAAAGCGCATATACCTTGGGAAACTAAGTTTTTGGTCCATGGTATTTGGTCCGAGGTATTGACCCTAGGTATTTGATCCAAGGTATTGGTCCTAAGTGGTTTTGGTCCATGGTAGGCATAAAACTATATAAGGAGAAGAAGATCATTAGGCCAGGACACACAAGCATTGAATATCTGATGAAGTGCGAGATCTAGTATACAGGTTATTGGGTTATGGTGCATTGTTGGATCTGAACCAAGGAGGAACCTTAGCATTTGATTAAAGATAAGATCTAATGATGCATCAGGATCTCAAGGCTTGAAGTGAATTATCTTTAATGATTTGATCATGTATCTGAATAACTGACGCATGTTGTAGTCTGTAAATATGATGATCTAGGTATGACTGAAGTCTGGAATAGTTGTAATGTTTAAATCATCATTTACAGATCTGTACACAAGTTCACTTTAGAAAAGGAGCGTATACACGCTTGTTCTACATATCAAAGCAGCGTATACATCATAAATTTGATTTGAAGATCTGTATGCTGGTTCGTTTTGAGGAAAGTACATATGCAGGATCGACACATGGAAGTAGCATATACCTTATAAAATATGTTTTATTTGCTTCTATTTGCTGTTGCAGTGTTCTGGGTTCTGGCTTAGGTTTTGGTTACTGTATTCTGAATGATCAAATTGATGGGTTGTCAAAGTGATTCGGTTGTAGTTGGTTCAAAAGGTGATTGGTTGATGCAGATATATTTGATATGATGTTATTGATGGATCCAGTCTGAAAATTATGAAACTTGGTCCCTGGTAGAAAAAGGAGAAGGTCGTAGCCTTCTGTAGATCAGTGCCTACGTACTAGTAAACACATCGGCTAGTACAAGAGCTAGGGGGTTGTAGCTCCCTTCCATTAGAAGCTGGAGAACAAGAGAAGGTTGTAGCCTTCTACAGGTAGAAGCCTGCATACTAGTATAGGACTGCATCAGTACAAAAACTGTAAGCAAAATTTTCTTATTAAAAGAAGACAAAGACGATTGCAGCAGGTGGTTTTCACCCACATTGGGTTTCCACCTTATACCTTGGTGTTCATGTGTGTTGCTTATGTGTGATGTTTTAATCTGTTTTTACTGCACTGTCTAATGAATTCCTGATATAGTGATTAAAGTTCAATACATGATAATTTGGGTAAATCAAAAGATCTTTGCATATATGCTAGTTGCATTAAGTACAATCGCGTATACACGCTAGTTCACTGAACTAAAGTAGCGTATACAAATAAGTTTTGAAAATTAATTATTGATATGATAATACTGACTCACCCGCCCTCTCAGTATGATTTCCAACAATTAGTATCAGAGCAGGTCCTTCAGAAGAAGCTTGATCGCTTGAAGGAAGATCCATCATCATGAGTAATCAAGAAAGCGGGGGATCCATCAGATTTCCAATCTTTGATGGAAGCAACTTTTTTTATTGGAAGGTAAGAACCACAACCTATCTTCAATCACTTGGAACAGATGTCTGGGAAATCGTGGTAGGAGGATATACATTTCCTTCAGCAATTCCTACAGATACGGCAGGTAAAAAGCAATATGAAACCAATGGTAAGGCTGTCAATACATTATTGGGAAGTCTGTCACCATCAGAGTTTGTCAAAGTTATGCAGCTCAAAACTACCAAAGTAATATGGGACAAAATTTTTCTAAGCTACGAAGGAGACTCTCAGGTAAAACATGCTAAACTGCAAACTCTCAAAATTCAATATGAAACTCTCAAGATGCACAATGAAAAAAGTATAGCTAGTTACTTCTTATGTATAGATGAGATTGTTAATTGCATGAAGAATCTAGGTAAAGAGATAAAGGAAGTTACTTTAGTTGAAAAAGTTTTAAGATCCTTGTTTGCTAAATTTGAATCAAAAAGTATCTACCATAGAAGAAAAGCGGGATCTACAGAATATTACTATGACACAGCTTCACGGAATCTTAACTTCCTTTGAGATGAAAAAAGGATTTCCATCAGATATGAGAGAATCCACATTTAAAGCTTCAGCAAAAGGAAAAGAAGAACTCAATGAATCAGGACATATTTCAGAAGAAGAAGAAGAAGAAAACTTCATCAAGAACCTTCAATGGGTTCCAGAAGATTCAGAGGTAAACTACCTTTCAAATGTTTTGCCTGTGGTAGAGTCAGTCATTATGCTGCCAAATGTCCTAATAAAGATAAATATGATAAAGGGAAGGAATCTACAAAATGGAATAGAAAACAAAGTGTAAGTAAAAAGAGCTACTATACTCATGAAGATAGCGATGGTTTATCAAATAGTGATAAAGATGAAAATAGTAATGACTATAGACTTCTAATGGCTTATGAAGATGATGATTTTTTGGATGCTTTAGATGAAGATGATCTTTATGAAGAAATATCTAAACTCAAAATCTGTTTAGAAGAAAAGAATATGGTTATAGATACCTTAACATACCAACTTGCAGAAAGAGAAAACACAATGAAAAACTAGAATGTGAAATTGTGGGTCTAAGAAAGGATCTTAAGAAAACAAAAGCTCTCAATCTTAGATTTTCTAAAGGATCAGAAACCTTAAATGAAATTATCAAAGTGCAGCGTTCTCCTCTAATAAAGACAGGTCTTGGATATACTGAAGAAGCATCTCAATCATAGAAGTCGTCAACCTCCACTAAAAGCTATCTTGATGCAGCAAAGAGCAGTGAACAGTTTGACAATCGTCAGCAAAGGCATAACGTAGATCACCAGGTAAATTAGGCTCAATTTACTTCAAGGATGAATAGAAGCCACAACCAAACTCAAGTAAATCATACTCAATCTACCTCAAAGATGAATACCAATAGAAACTATAATCAGCAGGTCAGTAGATTCGATAATTGCAGGAACTTGTTTAATGGTCAATGTTTCTCATGTCATAATTTTGGACACAAAACTGCTCAATGTGTTGCTTACAAAACCATCATGACTAGAGAAGTACGAAATCAAAGGAATGTGACAGGGATCAAGAAAAGTTCCTATAATAGCTTTTCTCTGCTTGAAAATGAAAATAGAATTCTCAATCTGTAACAACTTTGGCCATGAAGAATCTGAATGTAGGAACAAATTTCAGCAAATATCTAAAAAGGAGCAAACTCCATTAAATCCCAAAATATGGAGAAAGAAAGAACCAAAAAACAGAAAGATGTGGTATAGCCTTGTATGTAGAAGGAAAAGAAAACCAGTGGTACATCGACAGTGGATGCTCAAAACACATGACAGGTGACAGAGAAAAACTACACTCATATAATGCCTTAGAAAAGGAAAAGAGTGTCTCATTTGGAAACAACACTCTTATTGTCATAAAAGGTAAAGGCTCTGTTTTCTTGAAAGAAAAAGTTAAAGCTGGAAATGTCATGTATGTTGATGGCTTAAAACATAACCTGTTGAGTGTGAGTCAAATGTGTGATCAAGGAAATGAAGTAGTGTTTCGATCAAATGGATGTGTTGTCATGAGCTTGATATAGGAGAAACTGTGATTAAAGGTACAAGAACTCCATACAACCTATACATAATCAAGGGAGGACAACAATAGTGTTATCTAAGAAAAATGATGAAAACTGGCTATGGCATAGAAGATTGGGACATCTAAACTTTTCTCAAATAAGAAAAGCATGTAGATTCCAGGCTGTTCGAGATCTTCCAGATATCAACATTCCTAAAAATACCATATGCAAATCATGTCAATTCGGTAAGCAAACTAGATCTCAATTCATCGAAAAGGAAGGATCAACTAGTAAGCTTCTTGAACTTGTTCATACTGATTTATGTGGACCATCAAGGAAAAAGTCACCTCGTGGAGAATAATAGTTTATGTTGTTCATTAATGATTTTTCCAGAATGTGTTGGATAGGTCTTCTAAAGCATAAAGACGAAGCATTTGAAAAGTTCAAAGCCTTCAAAGCTTTGGTTGAAAATGAATCAGATCGCAAAATCAAATGCCTCATACCTGATCGAGGAGGGGAATTTACCTCAGATGAATTATTTGAATTCTGTGAACAACATGGAATAAAAAGGTAGTTCTCCATTGCAAGGACTCCTCAGCAAAATGGAGTGGTGGAAAGGATGAACAGAACTGTTCAAGAAATGGCTCGTGCTATGCTAGATGAATTTGGAACTCCTGCAACCTTCTAGGGTGAAGTTGCATTCGCCGCCATCACTATTCTCAACCAAGCAAATGTTCGGGTAAACAACACTCAAACTCTGCATGAACTTTGGCAAGGTAAAACTCCTACGATAAAGTACTTCAAAGTTTTTGGAAGCAAATGTTACATCAAAAGGACTGATGAAAAACTTGGTAAGTTTGAACCCAGAGTAGATGAAGGTATTCTTCTTGGCTTCTCTTCCCGAAGTAAAGGATATAAATGTTATAACAAAAGACTTGGGAAAATTATTGAAAGTATTGATGTTGTAGTTGATGAAGCATGGCAAAATCTAAAACAGATAAAAACCGAAGATCATGACAATGAAGAAGATGAGGATAATTTTCCCACATCAAATCACACTGATTCTGAAGAAGAAACCAATGAGGCACCAGAAGAAGAGATAATGAGAGAAGAAAAGACTTAGTCCAGGTATGTTCAGAAAAATCATCCAGAAACTCAAATTTTGGGGGAAAAAGGGGTAGGTTTGCAAACAAGAAGAACTATTGCCGAAGCCTCAAGCTATCTAGCATTATTGTCTTCCACTGAACCTCAAAATGTGAATGAAGCATGCCGAGATGAATGTTGGGTCAAGGCCATGAATGAAGAACTTGAGCAAATTGAAAAGAATAATACTTAGGAATTAGTTCCTAGACCTCATGATACGAATATCATAGGAACCAAATGGATATTCAAAAATAAGCTGAACAAAAATGGAGAAGTTATTAGAAACAAGGTCAGACTTGTTTGCAAAGGATATGCTCAACAAGAAGGTATATATTTTGAAGAAACGTTTGCACCTATTGCTAGACTTGAAGCCATAAGAATGTTTCTTGCTCTTTCTAGTTTTCAGAAATTCAAAGTATACCAAATGGATGTAAAATCTGCCTTTCTTAATGGAGACTTAGAAGAAGAAGTCTATATTGAACAACCAGAAGGATTCATTCTTTTAAATGATGCAAAAATTGTATGCAAACTCAGAAAATTTCTCTATGGTCTAAAACAATCTCCAAGAGCATGGTATTACCGTCTTGAAAAATATCTCCACCAACAAGTTTTTTCAAAGGGGTCAGCAGATAGCAATCTATATACAAAGATGGACACTGATAAATTGCTAATAATTGTTATGTATGTTGATGATATCATTTTTGGTAGCAATGAAGAATCCATGAGTCAAAATTTTGCCTCAGTAATGTAGCAAGAATTTGAAATGTCCCTGCTTGGTGAGCTCACCTACTTTCTTGGTCTACAAGTTTAGCAAAATAAGGATGGTATTTTTCTCTCACAAACCAAATATCTCAAACAGATTCTGAAAAAATATGGCATGGAAGATTCTAAACCAGTATGTACCCCAATGGTAACAGGATGCAGTCTTAGCTCAAATGATGAATCAGCAGTAGTACATCAACCAACTTACAAATCCATGATTGGTAGTCTGCTTTATCTAACAGGTACTCAACCAAACATCATGCATGCAGTGGGAATAGTTGGAAGATTCCAAGCAAATCCTAAGGAAACACACCTTCAGGTAGTCAAAAGGATTTTCAAATATCTTCAAGGAACACAGAATTTTGGTTTATGGTATCCTAGAGATGCCGATATTACACTTCATGCATATACAGATGCAGATTGGGCAGGAAGTGTTGATGACAGAAAAAGCACTAGTGGTGGTGCATTCTATATGGGTTCTAGGTTAGTGTCTTGGTTCAGCAAGAAACAAAGTTCAATTGCATTATCTACAACTGAAGCAAAATACATGGCCACTGCATCTTACTACACACAACTACTTTGGATGATGCAAACCTTGCAAGACATTTAGATCACATGTACTCCACCTATCTCCATTCTATGTGATAATACAAGTGCCATTAGTATTTCAAAGAATCCAGTCATGCAGTCCAAGACCAAGCACATACCCATCAAATATCATTTTCTACGTGAACAAGTGCTTGAACAAAAAGTCAAACTAGAATATGTTCCCTCCAAAGAATAGGTTCTTGATATATTCACTAAACCACTGCCCAAAGAGACATTTGAATATCTCATACAAAAGCTGGGAGTAGTTGTTGCATCATCCTGCTATTAAATCCTATTTTCTTCAAAGAAAGGTGGTCATACGCGAGTTTCATAAAGCGTAGTCGCGTACATACGCAGGTTTCTGTGGGCACAATCATGTATATGTTGGTTTAAAGGAAAGTAGTGGGCTAGACTCAAGAAAAATGGGTCTGCCATGGTTCTGTCAATTATCTTCCCTGTTTGACGTTGGTTTCACTCTGCTGATAACATATTGAAATATATTGGTTCTCACAAAGTTGTTGATAACTTGATGTATGTTGGGTGTGAAGCCTGATTATCTTCTGTATTCAAAGGTATCGCCGCATTGGATCCTAGTTTGAAATGGGGCGGCAATGCCGCCCGTAAAATATTCACTGCAGGGGGGGTCTAGGGGGGTCCAAGGGGGGCTGCTGCGACCTTTTGGGAGCCCCCACCTAGTGAGGAAGAGTGAGGAGATTGAGATCGAAGAGGGAGTTACAGCAGATCTACTATAGGTTGTATCTCTTCAATTTGTTGGATAATATAAAAAGAAGGACTGGTTGTTTCTCTGTGGACGTAGCCCAAACTGCATGAACCACGTATATCTGTGTCTCTCTTGTTTTATGCATTTTTTGTGTTTCTATTTTTGCAATATTTTATGTGTTCCATTGCTCCATAGTATATAATTTTCTAACAACTGGTATCAGAGCCGAAGGTCTATTTGGTTGATAAACTCGTAGGAGAGAAGAGTTCCTAGTTCGAGTGGGAGCAATGGCGGACGATAGTAGGTTTAGGGTCATAAAATTCAACAGCCAAAACTACCAGTTGTGGAAGATGCAAATGGAAGATCATCTGTATCAGAGAGATTTATGCCTACCACTGAGCAGAAAGACAAAGAAGCCGACGAGTATGACAGACACAGAATGGGATATTCTCAACAGAAAGGCACTTGGAACAATACAACAATGCCTAGCAGCATCAGTAGCACTTAATATTTCAAAGGAAACAACAACAGAGGGTTTAATGTCAGCATTGGCCAAACTATATGAAAAACCCTTGGCCTCAAATAAGGTATTTCTTATGAAGCATTTATTTAATATGAAGATGTCAGAAGGTGGATCTGTTGCAGACCATTTAAATGATTTTAATACAGTTACAAGTCAGTTAAGTTCTGTAGGGATAGCTTTTGATGATGAAGTTAGGGCTTTGTTATTTCTGTGCTCGTTGCCAGAAAGTTGGAATGGTTTATTATGTCCATTAGTAACTTTGTCTCTGGATCTAGTACTTTCAAGTTTGATGATGTTGTCGGTGCAATCCTTAGTGAGGAAATGTGATGGAAAAGCTCCAGTGAGACATCAGGTAATGCTTTGACTGCAGAGACTAGGGGAAGAAAAATGGAAAGAGGAAAGAGCCCATGATATCGCAGTAAGTCAAGAAAAACCAGATCCAAGTCCAGATCGGGGACAGTGTGCTAGAAATGCGGGAAGAAAGGACACCTAAAGAAAGACTACACGTCTCATAGGGGAAAAGAAGGAGACGCGCAGTAAGAAACTAATCATGAAGCGAATGTAACAGGTGATGTGTTGCAAGAGGCTTTGATTCTTTCTTTAGAAAATATTATTGATGCCTGGATGGTAGATTCAGGGGCCTCATTCCATGGCACATCTGATAAGAAACATTTTCATGATTATGTTCAAGGAGATTTTGGACAGGTTCGATTGGGTGATGATAAAACCTGTAAAATCATTGGAAACAGTACAGTTTTCATAAAATAGCAAAATGGAAATCAGCGGCTATTGAAGGAGGTAAGGCATGTTCCATATCTAAAGAAAAATCTGATTTCAACAGGGCAATTGGGAGGTGAAGGTTGCGTAACTACTTTCACAGATAAAACCTAGAAGGTCACTAAAGGATCCTTGGTAATAACGAAAGGAGGAAAGGTTGGTACATTGTATTTATGTAATGGTATTCCTAATTCTGTTAATTCTTTAACCTCTATAGGAGTAGATATGGCATTGTGGCATCATAGGCTCGGGCACATGAGTGAGAAGGGGATGCAGATTCTTCACTCAAGAAATTTGTTGTCAGGTTTGAAGCATGTTGATTTAAAATTCTGTGAGAATTGTGTTTATGAAAAATAGAAGAGAGTCAGATTCCTTAAAGTTGGAAAAGAAAAGAAAATCGAAAAACTAGAGCTTGTACATACAGATGTATGGGGACCTGCTCAGGTATCATCTCTTGGTGGCTCTCGTTATTATGCTACATTTATTGATGATGCCACCAGAAAAACCTGGATTTATTGTACTTGAAATAAATCTGATGTATTTGATACTTTTAAGAAATGGAAATCTTTGGTTGAAAATGAGACAGGAAAAAGGTTGAAGTGTCTCAGATCTGACAATGGAGGTGAATATTGCAGTAAAGAGTTTGATAGGTAGTGTTCAGAGAATGGAATTCGTAGAGAGAAGACAGTTCCAGGAACACCACAAGAAAATGGTGTGTCAGAAAGGATGAACAGGACAATCATGGATCGTGCAAGGTGCATGAGATTGCATGTAGGATTGCCTTTACAATTTTGGGCAGATGATGTAGATACTGTTGTTTATCTAATAAACATAGGGCCTTCAAGTTCCTTGGATGGTGGTATTCCAGAGGAGGCAGGGACAGGTAAAAAGGTAAACTACTATTTTTTAAAGACTTTTGGTTGTGAAGCCTTTGTCCACATTAATAAAGAAAATAGAACAAAGCTTGAGGTAAAATCAAAGAAATGTACTTTTATTGGATATGGTGTTAATGATTTTGGTTATCACTTTTATGATTATGAAAAACATAAAATCATTAGGAGCAGAGATGTAATATTCAATGAAAATGTTTTGTATAAGGATCAACTGTAGGAAAAGAAACAGGAAAAAGAAAACAAAGAATACACAGTGCTTGACGAGATCACAGAAAAAGTGATGGTGCCTGAAAATCATAACGATCAACAACCAAAACAACAACCATAACAGCAAAAAGCACCTCAAACACCAAAAAGTGGTGTTAGAAGATCTACCAGGATAAGTAGACCCCCTGAATGATACTCTCCTTCATTATATTATGTATTGGTGACTGATTTTGGTGAACTAGAATGTTATGAAGAAGCAGTGCAGGTAGAAACCAGGAAGAAGTGGGAGCAAGCCATGAAAGAAGAGATGGACTCCTTAGCACATAACCAGACTTGGGACTTAGTCAAGTTTCCTGTAGGTAAAACAACATTGCAGAATAAATGGGCTTACAAGTTGAAGGAAGAAGATGGAGGTAGGAAAAGGTATAAAGCTAGACTTTTGGTGAAAGGGTTTGCACAAAAGAAAGGTATTGATTTTGATGAAATATTTTCTCTGATGCTAAAATGACTTCAATCAGAACTATTTTAAGTCTAGTAGTAGTTGAAGATTTGCATCTTGAGCATTTATATGTAAAGATAGCCTTTCTCCATTGGGATTTGGAGGAAGAGATATATATGCAGCAACCACAAGGATATGAGGTAAAAGGGAAGGAGAAATTGGTGTGGAGGTTGAAGAAGAGCTTGTATGGCTTAAAACAAGCTCCAAGGCAGTGGTATCTAAAATTTTACATGTTTATGTCTGAACAAGGTTATACTAGATGTCACTCTGATCATTGTGTTTATCTCAAAAGGAAAAATGATGGCAGCTATATTATATTGTTATTGTATGTGCATGACATGCTTGTTGCAAGTTCTAACATGCAAGAAATAAATGTTCTCATAAGGAAATTGGCAAACTCATTTGCAATGAAGGATTTGGGTGCTGCAAAACAAATCCTTGGTATGAGAATAACTAGAGGCAGGAAGAATCGCAAATTAACATTGTCTCAAATTGAGTACATAGAAAAGGTGTTGAAAAGGTTTAATATGCTAAATGCAAAACCAATTAGTATACCTTTGGCTAGCCATTTCAAATTAAGTAAGGAGGCGTGTCCCAAGACTCGGGAAGAAATGGCTCATATGTCTAAAGTTCCATATGCATCAGCAGTTGGAAGCTTAATGTATGCAATGGTCTGCACAAGACCTAATATTGCACATGTAGTGGGAGTTGTAAGTAGGTACATGAACAATCCAGGAAAAGGACATTGGATGGCGGTGAAGTGGATTCTCAGGTATTTGAGAGGTACCATAAATCAAGCATTATGCTTTGGTGGTTCAAACATTTCTCTACAGGGATATGTTGATGTAGATATGGCAGGGGATAGAGATAACGGGAGGAGCACAACAGGATATGTGTTTATTGTAGGTGGAAAAGTTGTCAGTTGAGTTTCAAAACTGCAAAGTGTTGTTGCACTCTCAACAACAGAAGCAGAGTATGTTGCTGCTACAGAGGCTAGTAAAGAAATGATTTGGTTACAAAGGTTTCTCGATGAATTGGGTAAGAATAAGGAGTTGAGCAGGTTATACAGTGACAACCAGAGTGCCATACATCTTGCAAACAACTCTACATTTCATTCCAAGACTAAGCATATATAGCTCAAGTACCATTTCATACGGTCAGCATTGAAAGATGGACAGTTGAAGCTGGAAAAGATACACACTAGACAGAATCCTGCAGATATGTTAACAAAAGTTGTAACCAAGGAGAAACTACGAATCTGCTCAATTTCAATTGGTCTTCAAGTATGATGAAGAAGATGAGAAATAGCTAGGTCCAAAGTGGAGTCTTTGTCTAGCAAATGAAGCAGCAGTGGAGTTGCTATAATCAGTCTCCAAGTGGGAGATTGTTGGGTGTGGAACCTGATTATCTTTTGTATTCAAAGGTATCGCCGCATTGGACCCTAGTTCAAAATAGGGCGGCAACACCGCCCGTAAAATATTCACTACAAGGGGGTCCAGGGGGGGCGGCTGCGACCTTTTGGGATCCCCCGCCTGGTGGGGGTTTCGGGGGCAGCGCCCCCGAAGCTAAGAATAGATGTAAAATTGCCTTGTAAAATGTTGTAATTTCGTAGTCAATCTAGGTCGTTCATTAGGCAGAGATCTGACGGTAGAAGTTATGTTTAATTTAGGGTTTTTTGCCCCAGAAGGCAACCCTCACTATATATGAGGGAATTATATTGCGTCAAATATATATCTGCATTCTAAGTGAGGAAGAGTGAGGAGATTGAGAGCGAAGAGGGAGTTACAGCAAATCTGTTGTAGGTTGTATCTCTTCAGTTTGCTGGATAATATAAAAAGAAGGACTGGCTGTTTCTCCGTGGACGTAGACCAAACTCGGTGAACCATGTATATTTGTGTCTCTCTAGTTTTATGCATTTTCTGTGTTTATATTTCTGAAATATTTTATGTGTTCCATTGCTCCGTAATATATAATTTTCTAACAATGTATATCTGATTGATGATGATGCTTTGATATCTCTTACTAACATATGCAATGATCGGATCTGACAGTGAACAAGTGGAATAGATTCAGGGGGAGAACATGGTTGATGATAGTTTGGGAACTAATGATGGACATATACAGGTTGTTGGTCTGAATGTTGATTGACAAATGCTGTTGATGTTGCAGATCATATGATAGTTATTGATGACTATCATGGTCGTGTTTAAGATATTTGGTCTCTATTATATATGTCATGTACATCTTTTAATGTAAAGGTCATGAAAAGACCTAATTTGTAACCCCACTATGCATGGGATGGATGACGTAATGTTTTTTTGCTTTGACATGTATAAACAATTGGTATATCCCCACTTGGTTGGGAGATGGATGTATGTATGAGCCATTGGTGATAGGAAGGTTATTTGTGATGTATGTATAGAGTCATGTTCTTCTTTTAGAACATCTTTTTGCAGACCTTGCTTATGCTCAGGCGAAGCATGGATTCGATCATGGGAGCTCAATCAACACATTTCATCATATTAGAAAATTCAGCATGCACTCAGGGGGTGCAGGACCCTTTTCCCTTGATGTCAAAGGGGGAGAGTGTGACTTGGTGTGGTTATTGTTGCCATCAAGTCCAAAGGGGGAGGTTGTTGGAATTATGATGTATTTTTTGTACTTGATGGAAACCCACTTATAGTAGAACAACTCACCTTGTATATGGCAACTAGATGAACCTACATAAAAGATATCAGATGTGACAGAATGCATGACAATAGTGTTTACAGATGTGATGAAATGCAGGGCAGCTTCAAGGAATCAGTTCAGAAGGCAACTCACTTAGATCACAGTATAGTAGGTAAACAAGAAAGAATGACAGATCAATCTTCACAGAATGAAGAAAGATAGTTATACGCAGGTTCACCATTGACCAAGCCGCGTATACATGCAGGTTAACAGAACAAAAGGAGTGTATAATGTACACACACAATTTCACAGAAAGGAAAGCACATATACCTTGGGAAACTACGTTTTTGGTCTGAAGTTTTTGGTCCATGGTATTTGGTCTGAGGTATTGACCCTAGGTATTTGATCCAAGGTATTGGTTCTAAGTGGTTTTGGTCCATGGTATTGAGAAAGGCCTAAAACTATATAAGGAGGAGAAGATCATTAGGCCAGGACACACAAGCATTGAATATCTGATGAAGTGTGAGATCCAGTATGTAGGTTATTGGGTTATGGTGCATTGTTGGATCTGAACCAAGGAGGAACCTTAGCGTTTGATGAAAGATAAGATCTAATGATGCATCAGGATCTCAAGACTTGAAGTGAATTATCTTTATATGATTTGATCATGTATCTGAATAACCGATGCATGTTGTAGTCTATATATATGATAATATGGGTATGACTGAAGTCTGGAATAGTTGTAATGTTTAAATCATCATTTACAGATCTATACACAGGTTCACTTTAGAAAAGGAGCGTATACATGTTGGTTCTACATATCAAAGCAACGTATACATTATAAATTTGATTTTCAGATCTATACGCTGGTTCACTTTGAGGAAAGTGTGTATGCACATAGGCTTGACACATGGAAGTAGCGTATACCTTATAAAATATGTTTTAGTTGCTTTTGTTTGCTGTTGCAGTGTTATGGGTTCTACCTTGGGTTCTAGTTACTGTATCTGGTGACAGTATTCTGAATGATCAGATTGATGGGTTGTCAAAGTGATTCGGTTGTGGTTGGCCCAAAAGGTGATTGGTTGATGTAGATATATTTGTTATGATGTTGTTGATAGATCCAATCTAAAAATTTATGAAACGTGGTCCCCTGGAAGAAAAAGGAGAAGGTCGTAGCCTTCTGTAGGTCAACACCTATGTACTAGTAAACAGATCGGCTAGAACAAGAGCTAGGGGGTTGTAGCTCCCTTCTAGTAGAAGTTGGAGAATGAGAGAAGGTTGTAGCCTTATATAGGTAGAAGCCTATGTACTGGTATTAGACTGCACCAGTACAAAAACCGTAAACATAATTTTCTTATTAAAAGAAGATAGAGACAATTGCAGTGGGTGGTTTTCACCCACATTGGGTTTCCACCTTATACCTCGGTGTTCATGTGTGTTGCTTATGTGTGATGCTTTAATTTGTTTTTACTGCACTGTCTAATGAATTCCTGATATACTTATTAAAGTTCAATACATAATAATTTGGGTAAATCAAAAGATCTTTGCATATACGTTGGTTGCATTAAGTACAGTCACATATATACGCTAGTTCACTGAACTGAAGTAGCATATACAAATTAGTTTTGAAAATTAAATTATTGATCTAATAATACTGATTCACCCCCCCTCTCAGTATTATTTCCAACATGGTACATTTTCTTTATGGTCACCTTATTTAATTTCCTGTAATTAATGCATAATATAAGGGTTCCATCCTTCTTCTTTACAAACAACATAGGTGCTCCCCATGTGGACACACTCAACCTTATGTAACCCTTCTCCATCTTCTCCTTTAGCTGCAATTTTGACTCCACCAACTCAGCGGTACACATCTTGTATGGTGCCTTGGATATTGGTGTTGCCTCGAGTACCAACTCTATAGAGAAATCTAACTCCTTCTGAGGAGGTAATCCAGGAACTTCCACTGGAAACATATCTTCATTGATGCAGAATTGGGTACCTTTTCAGCAGTTCACTTTCCTCATTATCGGCATCACTACTAGCCTTTCCATCACTTAAGACTTGTACTACAAACAACATGCACCCTTTTCTATTGTTGCGCTTGGCTTGCATGTCCATGATCAGCCTCACTGAAGTAGGCTTTTTCCTGCCTTATAGAAATCTACTTTCTCCCTTCTCATCTAAGCATTCACATTCCTTTTCATAATAGTCCACTTTGGTTATGTATAAATACAACTAATCCATGCCCAATAATATATTGTACGCACCCAATGTAAATACATTCAAATGTGCTTTCATAGGCATGACACTGAGCTCAAATGTACATGATCTTACCCAGTGATTATTCCTTCTTTTGGTTCAATTTTCCAATTGAACCAACCATATTTCTTCATTCAATTCCTTAACCAAATTACTTTTCTCAGCAAGCGTTAGGTTGATGTAGCTATAATTATAACCTGGATGAATTAAAATAAAAATAATTTGGTCATGAAAGTTACATTCTGTTATCAAAAAATTTGACCCTGATAGACTATTGATCAAGTAGACTCTGAGTAACTCTTTGAAACCAATCTTTTGGTTGAGGCTTAGCCTCCTCAACCTAATATGGCTTTCTCAATAGGTTTAAGATTTTTAATTAATGATTAGATGGCTAACTCTAGGAATAAAAATGGACAAGAGTGTATAACTGGTTGACTCAATGATTAGCAAACGTCCATTGGTTTATGGAGTCAAGATAGTCTTCAACAAAACAGCATGATCAACAAAACATGGAAGTCAAGGCACTTAGAGTTTAGGTTTATAAGTAAAACAATAACACAGTGAATCAACACAGTTAGCATGTGAAGGAAGTTAGAGCATTACCCAATGAATTCTAAGTATCACAAGCTCATACTACTACAAATAAGTAATTGAAAAAGGCCATAAGAACACCAAACACATAAACTCCTATGAATCTTGAGTAGTCAAACTGATCTTTGTATTAAGTTTGAAAAACCACAGTTACTTACAATAACACAACTTTGCTTTACTAATGAAATTCCCCCCTTAGGAATTCAATTTTCAAGCTTAATATAGAACTTTACATCATTGGATACTATCATCCACCTTTGGAGGAATTCGAATTCCTAACTTAGACACCTATCTATTCAAAAACACACTAATTTAATTACAACTTGACAGCTATCTATCCTTTAAGAGTCCTAATGAAAATAGGAGTAAAACTCCTAAAAAAAACCTTCAACACCCTTATCTGAGTCTTTAATACATTCTTTAATCAACTTCCAACCATGTCCTTGAGTTTAATGATGACCTTGATGTTGTTGCAAAACCTGTTATATTATGCCTTAACTGCCCTAAAAATCAGGAGACGGAATTCCTCTTTTTTAGGCCCTTAACCCTTTGTGTTTATCTTCAAATAGTTTTATGTTGGTGTATAGGTGTTAAGCATTAATTATTTGTTGAAACATTTTTTTCCACCTATGCAAAAGGGAACTTGAGCATGTTGATGAAAACATTACTGTGCTTACGAAAATACTCTGTTTTCGTAGCACAACCTTCATTTTACCTATGGAGTACTCCTTGAAGCTTTGCTACCTACACCCCTGCCATATGAGAGTTCACATGTGAACCTATATCCATTAGAAACTTCAAACTTTGGAACTGATCCAACGTTTCCTCCACAATGCAACTATAAGAGCCAAATGATCATCTTCAGCAGTTTCGTAGCGCGCTACGAAATTGTTGTGTGTGTTCTTTTTCAACACAACCTGCAACAATCAATGGTTTGGGAGCTTTTTTCCAAAATTTTGAGAAGACTGATGTATTGATAAAAAATAAAAATCACATCCCTTCATAGATATTCTTCTTTGCAACTATTCTTCCTTTATATGCCAAAATTCTTTTATGTGCCAAAAATTGTTTCAATACATCTCCTTCACTGCCTTTATTCAACACTCTGGTTCATCATTGTTGTAGACCCTTTTTCGAGAGTGGTTAGTTGTATTTCCAGATCTTCAATTTTCCTCTTCAATCCTTTTTTTGTAGCTCTGAGCTGAGTATTAATCTTTCTCACTTTGATTGCAGGAACAATCCAAGTAAAGTATTGTTGTTCACTGCTAACTATTTCTGATTTGGGCACTCTTTCAGCCTCCCAGAGATTCTTCATCCTTTTGAAGTTTGTCTTTCCAGCAGCATGTTCTCTTGCTCTCACCCTTAGTTTAGCAATCTCATTGTTGGCAACTTCTAACCTTCTTTCCCTGACTTCATAACTAGCCTTTTGCGTTTGAGTAGCAAGAACCATACTTTTGTCTCCTTCAGGTCTTGAAGATGGTAATTCTAACTCTTCTTGGACAACAAAGGATTCCTCTGTTTTCTCCAATTCAATATTGGACTCTTGCATCTTCTTGGATTGCCTGGTTAAGGGTTTTCTGGATCTGAAAAAAAAAAAAAAGTTGCAACCTCATCCTTAAATTCCAGTTTTTTGGAGGATTTCACCTTCTTTGACTTCCTTTGATCAACTTATGTTACATCTTCCTGCACCAAAGGGGATTCCATAATGTCAATGGCCCTTAAGATATCACCTAAGTCACCCTTCAAGCTTGAACCTTCTCCTGAAATCATTGTTTTCCCCTTTTCCTTTGCAATCTGGCTCCTAGTAAGTCTCCTTTGAACTGGTTTGTTGAATGATTATTCTGGTGTTTCTCCTTTAAGCTCAGATATCCTTCCCTTGGTAGACTTAGGAGTTTCAAGAAATACTGCTGGACTTTTAACTGTTGAGGTTTTGCTTGCTTTTTCCTTCACCTACTTCCTTGGCTTTAATTTAGCAAACCTTTTTGCCTTGGTCATTGCAGACCTGCTAGCTTCTGCTGATGAAGTTTCTTTGACCCCAAAGCTAGTACCTTCACCTTGTTTTTCTGTTCCAAAGTCACATACAAACAAAAAAGAAGACCAATATTTTTTTACCCTTTTGAGTTCTTGTAACACTATCAATTTAATTAAGCCATGATGAAACAGGGAAGTCTAACACCCTTGGGACTTTAGCTCAACTTTATCTACCATCTTAGCTATACTTCGAAATAAGAAGTAAGGCAAATCTAGAGAAATCATACCAGTAAAATGTAAAAGAAGTTTAAAATGATATGAATAGACCTTCTAATATCCTCCTTCACAGGTGAAATAACGTTGAATGTTGAAGAGCAGGATGGTGTAGCTTTCCTTGATGTAGTGTTTGGGAATTGCTTTGATTAAGTTGGTTTTTGAAAACTGTGTCTTCAAGAACACCTTGCATGTTTTCATGTTGATTCTAAAGTTCTTGAACCAAGCCTCTTGTCCCCTAGGAATTTCGGTCACCAATGTTATAACCTCTTGAGAGACTTGTATATCAAGCATTCTGACCTTTGTCTTTAAACCATCAAAATGAAATGAAAACTCCTTGGTTACTTGGGTATGCCCTCCTTGCAATTTTTTACAAAACTTCCAGCACCCTACTTTCTTGAAGGCCTCTACAAGTGCTTTGTCTCTGCTTAGGACCTCAATGTTTTCTGGCTCAGTTCTCAAACAATGGCCAAACCTGTGGTGTTTCTTTTCCTTCATCATCTTTTCTTCTAAGTTCCTGTAACAAAACTAGCTTGTTTTGAAACTCAATTGATTAGCCTCGCTTTTCGATGATGATCAGCCTCGCCTGAATGATGGATGAAGAAATCCTTGGTGAATGATTCCTAAAGCTTTTTGTCAAACATAACTTTGTTTCAAGGGTTTGCATGCAAACTAATACAATGAGACTGGCCAGCTTCTTTGAATTTTGAAATTATCATTCATAATGACCCCTAAATTCAAAATGATGAGTTTGGAGCGATGGCATGCTCTTGGACTGACGTGTAACTGACACCTAATCATGAAAATTCTAATGGGTTTTTACCGGATTGATGTTTGACAAGACTGTTTTTACGAATTCGTGCTTTTGTAGCGAGCTACAAAAAGCATTACAAAAAGAGTAGTGTTTTCGTAGCGGAACATTGTCTGTGTTATGGAATCATAGTTTCATAACTAATTTCAAATTTTTCAAATTTTCCTTGAGCTATGAGTTTCTAAACACGCTTGTGGGACTCATGAAACTTAAGAAAGGGATGTTAGACTTTATTTGGACACAAAAGAAAAAATAAACCTTTGAGACTCCTAACCTAACACCTACCCACTAAGCATAAGATGACTTGACACACTCATCTAAGACCATGCAAAAGAAAAAGTAAACTCTCTTTTGCTGATAACACATTCCATCTCAATGATTGATGCCTGGTGTTCTGTCTGGTGGTCATCTACAGCCGCATATATTTTGGGAAATTGTTGAACTACATCACCCACTGTGCAAGCTTCTTGGGCATTGTAAATATTTGGTCCAACATCCTATTTATGTGGACAATCCCTCTTCTTGTGGTTTTCATCATGATCCGAAATGGAGCAGATTAGTAATGTTGTGCTAATTGCCCATTCAGAATAAAACCCAAGATGCTTATCATTTGCTTATCAAGTACTTAAGGATTCACCATGCTTGCTTAATTAATTGATTCCCATGAGAGTTTCTTATGTAAATGTTATAAACAATTTAACATTAAACATATGTTGAACAGTAGAAAAATAACAGCAAAGAACATCAAAATACAAGACACAACATAGAGATTTGATGAGGAATTCATCCCTCCTGGGCTACATCTCCTTGGTCCAGCTTCCAATGCTTGGGCCTCTCTATTATTCTCAAAATTACAACAAAAGAGTGTTTATAATGCTCAAATGCCTCTGAAACCATCTCAATGAGTTCAGAATACTCAAAAATGGCCATCTAACCTCTTTTTGCTTCCAATTTGGATACGAACACCAGAAGTTATGACATATCCTAGTTCTCCCACTACATGTTCCACAAATTTCTCCAAAACCAGCAGAAACCCACATTTCCACTCCAAAAGTTGGTAACTGGGAGAATATTTCACCATGTCGTGGGCCATAACCTGTCGGTCGTATTACAAATCATAATCGGCGAGGTTTGGCGGGTTGAAGGTATTGTTAACACGGCAGAATGTTATGATAGTGATATCGCGGACCCAACGAGGATATAAACTGGAATTCATAATCATCTCATATCTGGGCAGTCTATCTCTCATCGCAATCGACAATCGGCGGGGGAACATAATCGGTGGTATCGACAAACTCGACGTCATATAAACTGCAACACATAACATATTGCGTATGGGACTTATCACAATTGGAACTTTATCACATTTCTCTATCGGAAGATAATCCCTGTATCATATATATATCAACGGGTACTAGGTGCGATATGCAATTGTGAAATATCATATCGCAACCCTGATTGTGTCGGGGGCAGATTCTATAACTCCTCATTTCCTGCAATTGCAATATGTGATATCGCAAATCGCAATCGGCACTGCTTGGGGGCCTATTCTTAACCTGATCCACCTGTAACCTATGATATGAACTATGTGAGGGCCAATGGCAGCATGCCACTTAGTGCCTCCTCATTCGTTGATACCTTTGCCACATCATCCAATCCTACCATGTAGACAAGTCAAACTTGAACTTTGACTTGCTCTAACTTTTGCATACAAGTTCGGATTTGAGTGTCATTCACACCATTGGATTTAGAATGACGAGCTCTTCGATGTGAAGTTGAGCTCAACAAGGTTCTGATACTTTTATTTTTGAGCATAAACTTGAGCACCATATCACTCCTCCCCACTGGAAGGCTTTTGGACCCCAAAATATTATATTCAATTATTAAACAGTTGAGGGTATTGTTGCCTCACCTTCCTCTCTTCAATCCATTTAGCCTTTGATGGATTTTTTTCCCTTTGAGACCCACTTGAATATAATCAAAATTTCTCCTCTTTGATGACCTTGTTCTTCTGTCAAGTATGGTGTCTAGCTGAAGCTCATCAAGAAATTCTAGAGAAAAATCTTCAATTGATGGAATCTGTACACTTTCTCCTTGATCTCCAATCAAAGGAGTCTCATACAATCTCAAATTTTCAACATTAACAATGGAATAAATTTTCATATATGAAGGCAAATCAAGCTTGAAAGCATTATTACCAATCTTTTCCATAATTTTAAATGGACCATAACGGATTGGTTTCATCTTTTTACCTTCACCTTGAAGCCTTTCCTTGCTAATGTAAAGCCAAAATTTCAACACCTACTTTAAACTGATGATCCACATGATGCTTATCATGCCTTACCGTATACTTTCCTTGACTCTTTTCTAGTTGTTCTTGAACTGTTTGTTGAATCAACTGAATTTTCTCAATGAATTTGTTTGCTTTGTCTATGTCGATATGGCCATCTACAACTACATCTTTTTCAAAGATGAAATCCAAAGGCGATTTAGGAAAATAACCATGACATGCATCAAGAGGTGATGTTAGAGTAGAAGAGTGTTTTGCTCGGTTTTAAGCATGTTGAATATAATGCAATTGTTCATCCCACAACTTAGGATGTTTGCTACAATATCTTATTAGCAAATGAATAAATATAATGTTAACCACTTCAGTTTGAGCATCTATTTGCAAATGGAAGGTTGTACTTTTCTTCAACTTGGTGTCCATCAAGTTCCATAAACTTGACCAAAATTCCCAACAAATCGGAAATCACGATCACTTACAATAGAAGTAGGTAATCCAAAATGAACCCATACATTTTGAAAGAAAAGTTAAGTTGCTTGTTCAGCGATAATTTGTTTTTTACAAGGCATTAATATGCACATCTTGCTAAAACTATCCACAACTACGTACAAATAATCATGACCTTTTCTTGATAAAGGAAGACCTCTTACAAAATCCATAGAAACACTTTCCCATGGATGTGAAGGCACTGGAAGTGGTGTGTACAATCCTAGTTTCCTATTACTAGGCTTACTAACTGCACACAATGAATAACCTCTAATAAAATGTGACACACTTTCAAGCATACAAGGCCAGTAAAAATACCTCTGAATATTTGACACTATTTTACTTACACCGAAATGTCTAGCAATAAGAGAAGTGTGCGCTTTCCTTGTGACATTTGCTCTCTCTTCCTGTGGAACACCAAGTTTTCCCAAATGATACAACAGATTATCATGTACATGGTAGTCTAATTCCTCAACTTGGTGGTCTTGACTCAAGTTTGAATATACCTCTTGAAATTCAGTATCATGTGCATATCGTTCAACATAACTTTCAAGCGAAACAGAATTATCCTTGAGTAAAATGACTACACTAACAACTAGTCTAGAAATCATATTAGCAACACTGTTATGAATGCCTTTCTTGTACCTAATTACCAAGTGGACTTGTTGTAAGAATCCCATCCAACGAAAGTGCCTTGATTGCTGCAATTTTGTTTGAGATTGCAGATATTTCAAAGGTCGATGATCGGTGTGAATAATGGTTTATTTTCCCATCAAGTAATGCTTCCATTTCTTCACACTTTGCACCAATGTGTAAATCGCTTTATCATATGTAGGATAGTTAATAACAACACCATTAAAAATATCAAAATGAAATGAAATGGGCTTACCATGTTGTAAAAGAACTGCACCCATGGCATAGTCACTTGCATCTTTTTGTATTTCAAATGGTTGTTTCAAATCTGGCAATGCTAAAATTGGGGCTAAACCGATCTTTTTTTTTAAAGCATCAAATTCTTTTTGTTGTTTTCCTCCCCACTGGAAGACAACCTTCACATTGGTCAAAGAATGTAGTGGAGCTACTATGGAAGAGAAATGGGCAATGAGCTTCCTCCAGTACTACTTTTCTCCAAGAAAACTCCTTACTTTTGTGACTGATTTGGGTATTGGCCAATTCACAATGACCGAAACTTTAGAGGGGTCAATCTTCATCTCACTTCATCCAACTATGTGGCCCAAATACCCTAAATAATTTTTCCCGAATTCACATTTATACATCTTTAGAAATAACTAATCTTTTCTCAAGACATCCAACACTTTCCTCACATGATTGACATGCTCTTCTTGTGATTTGTTCAATATAAAAATATCATCTAAATAGACAATTACAAACTCATCAAGAAAGTATCTTTAAATATCATTCATAACTCTCATGAATGTAGCTGGAGAGTTGCAAAGACCAAAAGGCATAACTAGCCACTCAAACAATCCCTGTTTGGTCTTAAAAGCAGTCTTCCAAATATCCTCCTCAGCTATTCTAACTTGATGATATCCACTTCTCAAGTATGATTTAGTGAAATATTTTTCATTCTTCAGTTGATCTAGCAAATCATCTATTCTGGGCAATGGGTATCGATTCTTTGTGGTACTTTTGTTCAAAGCTCGATAATCTACACACATGCGCCAGGTTCCATCTTTCTTGGGTACCAAAACAATCAGTGAACCACATGGCGAAATAGAGGGACGAATTACACCTTTATCTGACAATTCCTGGACTTATTTCATAATTTCTAAACTTTTTTCTAGAATTGACATTCGATACATACCAATGTTTGGGAGTGGACAGTCTTGTTGTAGCTGAATTTCATGTTGAATTCCCCTTTTTGGTGGCAATCTCTTTGGTTCTTGAAACATATCTCCATATTTATTGACCACATCAACCAATTCATCTTTCAGCTTCACATCACAGTTTGCAAAGGATTCATGTTATGTATCACTCTTTTGCTTGATTGTAAGGAGCACGAGACTCTTGCTAGAATTGACCAGTCGCTTCATTTTCCCTGCGCTTTCCAAGGAAAGATTAAGCTTCCTACGATGGGCTCTCACAATATACTCCACTCCATCTTTAAACAAATGATATTTTTTCTAAAATCTATGGAAATCGACTTTCCTGTCAGATATATACGGGCTTCCCAAAACAATTCTAGAAAGATCCAGCGGCACTACATCTAATTCGACTTCATCAACGAAATTGGCAGTAATAGAAAAGCTGAAAATGCATTTCCCTGTGACCTAAACATTTTCATCCTTGGTTATCCAACCCAATGGATACAGTTTATGATGAGGCACGTTTACATATTCAATTTCTTGATCAAGTCTGTAGAAATCAAATTTTCCTGATATCCACTGTCAAACAATGTATCAATCTTAATGTGTTTGGAAATAACTCAGATATGGAACAACTCAATTCTTTTTTCCTCATTCGAAATGATGTTAGAGTTATTTTGTGTTGGTTCTTGCCACGGCTTTTCTCTTAGTGACTATAGCTACAATCTTTGATTCAACACCTGAGTTAGAACCCAAATCTTGTTGTACAACAGCATTTATCTTCTATTTCCCTTTATTGTTAGATTTCCCTGAATCCCCCTAAGCAGGACCAGCTTCAGAGACTTAGGGTCAAGTGTACACCCGAGCCTTTTGTAACTGAGCTAAAACCTCTCCTCATAGTCTTCCAGGGACTCATCACTTCCTATAGTCATTTGAAAATTTTCTTCTTTAGTATCTTTTGACCTACAATAGTCTTGAATACTTGTTGTTAAAGGCTTGCTGCATTTGAGCCCAAGTTGTGATGTTATTGCCAAGTAACCCCATGAACCAACGCAAGGCTGAATTCTTGAGAGTAGAAGGGAATAGTTTCAAATTTTTCTCATCTTCTGCATAGTCATAGGTTTGACAGATAACAACAAACTCAAACAAAAAGGTGTCAGGATCTTCTATAGTCAGACCATGGAAATGAGGTAGGGTTGAAGGGCTTATATTCTTCATTTTGGTGTCCCCATTGGTCTCCCGAATGGGAAAGGTACCATCTATTCTCTCCCCATTCCCCCTAGCATTTCTGTGTTTAGCCATTGGCTCCGAAGAAATGTTTTCTTCTTCTTCTTCCACTATAGGTTCTTAAAATATGTCTAGTTGTTCACCTAAGGGTTCGTCTTGATCGCAACCACCGAAGAAGAGAGAAGGTTGGTTGTCTGAAGTAGTGGGGGTGTTGGGAAAAAATTTTCCTGAGTTATCTCTATTCCTACGAGGCATGAAAGGAAATATTTTTTGTTGGTTTTTGTTTCTTTTTCCCCACATTGATAGTACCTACAAAACTGAAATTGATTGAAAAAAACAAATTGCAACTAACTGAAATGAACTTGCTGAAATGAAATTTGCAGAATTGAAGAGGAAAGCAAGGAAATGTAGAACTTGAAAGAAAAGAAATGACTAGTCTACTTTTGCTGAAATGAAATTTGCATAATTGAAAAGGAAAGCAAGGAAATACAGAACTGAAGGAAAATAAAGGACTAATCTACTTTTCCTGAAATAAACTATTAGCGGAATGTTGCAAGAAAAAAATAGAAGAAAACAGTAATCACATAATACTCTGATGCTTCCCCGACAACGATGCGAAAAATATGGTGAGCACCAGTATTGCAGAAATAATGCTACAACTCCTTTGTTGCTTTCTTTACTCCTATCAACCTGGTAGTTCGTAACAAACTTGGAAGTGACGGTGCTGTATGCACAAGTACTAGTTTTACTGCAGGTTGTCACTTGGTCAGTCGATGCAAGATCACTAGGAGCTCAAGACAACTTCTATGGATTCCAGAAGAAGGTCTATATGTGATGAAAGGAGAGAAAGACTACTCTACAAATACTACTCTAACTGCAGAAAGGAAAAACACTGGAATGTAAAGCAAACCAAGTAAATCCTAATTAACCAACTAATCCTACTTTTGCATAAAGCACTATGAAAACTATGAAAATAATGCCATTATATATTCAAAGAAGTAAAAAACATCTACCTAAGCTATTTGTGGAAGTAAATGAGCAGAAAACATCTTTTTGGATTTTCATTTGTTTTTACTTGAAATTGACATGTATGTAATTTATTGTTTGTGAATGTGGCAACGAATAGGTGGTGTTGGAGGGTGGTTTTTGGACTTGAGAGGATGTAGGATGGTGTGGCTAGGTCCTAGGAGTTCTCAGGTGGCCTTCTGGAGGCTTTTCCCACACTCGGCCTTCAAAAGAAATCCTATAGGAAAATCTACAGGAGGACACAGGAAATCTATAGGAGGAAAAACAATGTTCTACACGAGGCCTACAGGAGGAGGCCGAGAGCAGTTTTGGTTGTTTTGAGGGTGTGAGAGTGGGTGGAAAAGGTGGATGAGGGTTGGAACGAGCTCTTAGGACACCTATGGTCTACCAAGAATCATCAGGAGAGATAAAGATGATTAGATTTGCTCAAGGAGAGAGGAAGAAATTCTATGGAAAATGCAAGAAACTAAGGCAGAATTGAGGGGAGACTTGGGTGACTTGTAGGGCATGGATCAGATGGAGGATGGGATGTATGATAGGCTAGCATACTTTTAGAAGAGGTATGCTGCAGAAACAACTGACAGTCAACCAATAAGATCAAGCAAGCAATGAAAGAAGTGCATCTAGGAAAACAGAGTTTTGCATGAAACTAGTCTAAACTATGATCTATGAAACAAAATGTTGAGGAATGTTGCAAGAAAGGAAATCATGAAAGAAGACTATTGTAAATAAAGAAGTGAGCACGATGAATAAGTTATGAAGCAAAACAAACTAGACTATTAACCAACTAAAAAGCTGCAAACACTAGAAGTCCTATGAATGAGGAAAATATGTGTTTCCGGGGCAGCAAGAGGGTCTTTGCCTCAAATCAGGGTCCCAAAGGGAGGAAGAGAGGCCAAGGCACTATTGCTGGCCTTTTGAATCTTTCCTTTACCACTCCTTAACCTACTATAGAAAGCACAAATGGAAGCAAACTATTGAATCATCAAAACCAACTTATTCTTGACCATAAAAGAAATTCATCTAACAACAACCTAATCTACAAGATGAAATAAAACATAAAAATAAAAGTAAAGAGGAGCTTGGCTGCTTGGATTGGGCCCTAACCCAAGAGCTTCAACCCTCTGAGGTAACTTAGTGCTAACTCAAAAAGGATTCCATATTTATTTCCAAAACAATAACAAGATTACATGGAACTCTCAAAATAATAAGCTCGAAGTTGAGCAGAGTTTACGTAAGCAAAAGTACAACAAAAACCCAAAAAAAATCCGACAAAAATCTGACCCTATTGAGGCCCTAGGCCTCTCTACTTATACAAATGAAGCTACCAATAGCTTCCTTAAAATCAGGGATGCTTGGCTCCCAAAACTCGAGATAATCATCAGTCATCTTCCACTTGCTCAGTTGCCTTCTAGTGCATGACTTGGCTGCTTGTACTCCGAGCTGAATGAAGGGGAATTCGAAGTGAGGAGTAATAAGTGAGGTGGATTCCCTCCTATAAGTCCTCTCCTTTGTCCATTTCGAGTTATTTCTGCCACTTTTCCAATGGATACTTGACTTTGACCTCAAAAATCATCAATAATCTGCATTAAACACATGTTAGACCACATGGCATCATAACTAACTCAACTCACTCTATAAGCATAAATATAATCAAAAAATCATACAATAAGCTAAGAGAATGGTTGATTTGACTAGGTTAGGAGGTAAAATGAGCCCATATAATTACCCATTTATGAGGCTCATCACCCATGACTAGCTGTTTTTCCTTAAGTTGACTGTTTTCTTGCTCAAGGAATGAAATGATGAATTTGGCCCTTTCCAAATTTTCCTTGAGCTCCATGATCTGAGAATCCTTCTCTTTGATGACTTGTTGCAGGTTTTCACGATAATCATGTGCCTTCAAATCAACTAGGTCAAAGTCATGCTCAATGGGCTCCTCAACATGCAAAGAAGCCTCATGATGTGATGGTGATCCTTGTTCTGTTGATGTAGTAGGCTTGGCCCCTTCCTAAATTTGAGGATCAAACACAAGCCTTTTGCCTCTATGATATGTCTTGGTTACCTCAGGCCCAGGTGCCTTGGAAACCTCATCATGTTTGCTTGATGACCCCACCTCTATGGCATGTACTAACATGGTTTGGTGCTAGCTTGGTGAAGTGGTTATATGTGTTTTCAAGGCTGTGTCAATGAAGGTTTCCCATGTCACGTTCTTCTCTGTCAACTGATGCAGTACTATAACCTTTATCAGGCTATGGTGAAAGAGGCTGGGATAATGCACTTTTCCTTTCAATTTCACCCTTTCAGACATTTTGGTTAGGCTCCTATACAAGTAGCTAGACAAATTTAGAGACTTGGCAGCTGTAAAGTGCATAAGCAGTCTTATGTGGTATTGATATAGCCTGGAAAATCTGCTCTCACATGTGAAGAAATCCATGAAAACCTTCATCAATGGTGCATATCTCTCCAACAAGTATCTGAATGGGAAAACATGTGAGTGAGCTCTTTTGTATTGTGATTTCAATTAGGGTTTTTACTCTTCTAGGTCGAGGTTCACGCCTTTGAACCAGTTTTCACCATGGTTTGGTATGCATGTAGCTTTTGAGATGGCATCCACTGAAAACATAAAATCATTCCCTACAATGGTGATCTTGTCTTCCTTCAAGGTGAGGGAAAATATACTTGTGAGATGCTCATGGTAACCTACTTCCTACACTCTTTGACAAAACCCTAAACAATTGACATCTTCAAAGCATTTCATGACAAATGGGGAGGAGATGATTTCATTGTAATTAGAGGGCTCAAACCTCAGTATCTTTCCCCCCTTGTTGTACTTCCTCTTCTCTAATGGTTATGAGTCAAGATCCATACTTCAAACCTTAGGTGAAAGGCAAGCAAAAACAATGAAATTTGCTGCTGTGAGGGAATGAGGTGGTATGATGGACTTAGGAGTTGCGTAAATCTGTAAGGAAATTTAGGTGGGTAGGGGATGATGTCAATGAGTAGGGGAAAAAGGAATTTTGGGAAATGAGTGAGGGGAGATTGTGGAAAAGGCAATAACACAGACCTATTCTAGAAAGAGATAGGGTAGATTAGGGTTTAGAGAAAAATGATGGAAAATGAGAGGATAAGGCTTTGTGATGGATGGAAATGGTGCATTAGCTGCAAATAGAGGTGTAGGGACAAGGAATCTAGGGTTTAGGGAAAAAACTCATCATTTGGGGATCAAAACCATGAAAATCATGTAAACCCTAAAAGAAGAAGTATTTGATCATTTTCTTGACATATGAGGCAAAGGAGGGCATGAAAATGATTAAACTTACTTTCTATAGAGCTTGGAGGATGAAATGACTGAAGAGAAGCTTTGAAAAATGAATTTTGGTGGTCAAACAACAATTTTGGACAACTCTGCCCTGTGCGCAACGAAACCTTCCTATGCGCAACGTGTTGTGTAGGTGCACATCGAAGGCTCTATGTGCATAGCAAGAGTCAATTTTTGCCAGTGAGGGCTATGGAATCACAATTTTTGCAAAGGAGAGGGGGGAGCTCGATGCTAGGATGGTAAACAAGTGAAAATGGGTGTGAATGATCTCCTCCATGTGCTTTTATAATTTGCTTTCGGTGTCTAAGTGATTAATGAGGTAGGATGGCCCACCTCACCAATTCACTTTATTTTTTAGTTTTGTAGCCTTAGGACCTCTTCTTGTAACTTTAGAACCTTAGGAACATAATTACATATAAAAACATAAATTACATTTGAAATCAAGTGTTATTGAACAAATTTACCTATTGCTACTCCTTATTTTCCGGATTTATACATGAAATGACTGATTTTGTGACCTTAACACTAATGACCTAATGGTGACACTGAGCTGAATGGAGACCATGATGATGTGACTGAAGTGATATTAATGATGTTTTAATTATGGTAGACTCAACTGAGTGATGAAAGTGACCAACATATGAAATTCTTGAGAGAGTGGAAATAACCCTAGACACACTAGCTAATGACCAAATATTTATTTAAAGACTCACTAAAATGACAAAAAATTGACTTGACACACTAACAACACCTTGTAAGAGCATATTTGATCATTGGTGATAGGCTGAACTGATTGACACTAATATCCTCACATATAACCTTACTTTTTTTGCGACTTGGGAACCCAACCAATTCATTAGCAAAACAATATTGTGCCCAACCCAAAGTCTCCCTTTCTCCAACTTGAGGTCAACAATGCCAAGTTGGAGGTCCACCAAGTCGAATTTCAAAAAGTTCTAGAAATGAGAACTTTTATATTTTTATATTTTTTAAGATTGAAATGAGAATTTTCTATATTATTATTGGACCAAAGCCCTAAAATTTACTCATTTAAAAGAACCCAGAAAATACAAATTTATTGGGCACATGCCATTTGTTTAGCCTTCTTCTGCGAATGTTGGTTCCACACATTCAAAAAAACAGAGGTAGGTCTCGAGAACAATGTGGGTGTGCTAAGGAGATCACCTACCTCTTGATTGAAAATGACATATGCATGCTAGATTTGTAACGCCAAACAACAACATATTTTTATCTCATGAGGAGAAAAGTTGCTATAATATAGTAGGGCTCATCTTGGGACACTACTAGCAGCTCTACTATGGGATGGCGCTTAATAATCTCATCAATGACACCTCAAATAGGTCGTCTATATCACATATACTTGGAATTTCTCTTTTTGATTACGGGATATCCCCAGAGATCAATTTTAGGAAATTCCATTCTAACTAAATAAAAAAGAATCTTCTTTTTTTATCCTCGATGAAGAATAATAATGGTCATCGAATACATCAAAAATAGATTTTGGCTATTGCAAAATGCCAAATGATAAGGGTTTTGATTTAAGATAAGATGATCTAGTCCCACTGATGGATTCTTTTCATCATAATTGTAAGGATGAGAAGAGGTTTGCACTGCGAACCTTAACTAGCAGGAAGGAATTCTTGGTTTAATCTAATCAACTAGTAGTGGTAACAACATCCCAATTGGCTAATGCTATATGTTGGATGAACTTGTCTGCAACCCTTGTTGGTGCTTATCTTCTTTTATGCCTTCTTTTATGCCATAGAATCTTATTGTTGTCCCTTAATGGAAGACAAGTATAACATAGATATCAGGCAAGCTCTATCTCTACCTATCGCAAAAGGTTAGACCAACATCCACACACACATAGGAGGACTACACTCATCCCTAAAATATATGGTATGGGTTTCTTATGCATAGGCCAAGCATATACTTAGCAGTGATGTAAATTGGCTTTGATGTGGAGACTATGAAAAATAATAATATCATATGGCACATTAGACACACTGAACGGGTTTGAAACCCTCTTCTTGCATAAATACACTCCTTAACATGGGGTGAAACCCTCATAAATCAATAGGACACACTTAATGGCTATGACGAGCCTCCAACCTCCCTCCATATAACACTTGACAGTTTGAAACCCTACATCTGGATGTACGGAAGGAAGATGGGTTTGCATTTTGCTTGTGGACCATCATAGTTGGATGGGGAAAGTTCAATGTCTCGATGCAAGTTTCATCGAGCCTATCAATTGAAGGCATCCTACCACTATTATGGAAACCCTTGGAAATGCCAGTTTTCCCATTTGATATCCCAATGTGGGATTTCCTCATTGAACCACTCAAAATTAGATTTTGACACTATGGCAAAATGTGAAATGAGAGGGATCTGTTGGAGTAACTATCATGATAACTATTTACAAGGAAGGAGGGGTTTGCATAATGAACCATAATAGTAGGTAGGAAGGAATTGCTGTTTGCATAGCTCTCAACCATAACTGCTCTCATGGTGGTGCCCTTTCATGGTGGATAGTTCAGTTTAACCACCTCATCAACTATGTAGTTACTAAAAGCCTCTCCTATTTGTTTTGTTGAACCTCACTCACTTCATGGGGAACAACAAATTTGGCTATCCAAACAGCCATACGAAAAATATTTGGCTCACTCGACCTCAAATAAATCCAAGGGGACACTCCTTAACACTCCCCGGCACACATTGCCACACTCTGGGATTTGGCACAATCTTTCCATGTCGCCCTAGAACTCTAGCATTCCTTAGCACTACCTAACATACCTTTTCACTCCCTCCCTAGCACACCTATAACTCACTGGCACTCCCTATCACACACTCTTATTCATTCATTTCCATGCATTTCAAACTAACACTCCCTTTTGTTTCCCTAACACTCCGTAATACTCCTTGATATAAATTGGCACACCATAGCACCTGACAAATCTTGGAATGTTGCTTTGGAATCTATATTGTGTGGAATGATTAAAGTTGTAATACAATTCAAGTAATTTACACCTCCATTAATGTAAATGACATCATTATATATTTGTGTTAGGTTGTGTTAGAGCTTAGATTGACCTCAAGTTGAAGGGAGGCAATTCTAGGGTAACCACAAACCACGCTTCTTTTCAATCTCAGTTGAGATGACTGCAAATATGGATTTTAGGCTAGGTATAGTAGCTCTATGGTTTTTTTGGTTGATTTTGATGATTCTGTTGATGGATCAAATGGAGTAGGCAGCTTTGGGTCCGAGAAATCAAGTCAAGAACGCAGGGTGTTCTATGGGGCGAGGTAGGTAGGTGTTTTATCACTTGAAATTGAGTGAGATGGTAGGTCTAAGACTAATGAGGAGTTGAGGAGGGCATGCAAAGCTCATGATTCCTCTTCAAATAGTAGAAAACATCAAAAACTAAATGGGTTCCCAAGGTAGATCATTGTAACCAATGTATTCTACCTATCTATCTTGATTTCATTTAGTTAGAAGAATGAATAAGATTGTGGCACACATAACACATGAGAAAAACTAATAACAGAAGAAGAAACTATGCAAAAACAATTTACCACAATTATCCCACAAAAATAGCTGCAAATCCTGGTTTATTTCCTTGCCAAACCGCAATAAAGATGTACAATGTAGCTCAGAGCATCCAAGAGAATCCAACCTTTGCTAATGATTGAAAAAATACATAATATAGACATCAAAACCACCTATGCTAGCCTTCAGGGGTCGAATCCAAGAGATAAGGGATTGTTACAATCATTTCCCAACAAGGAACAGGAATATAAGCAGTGGAACAACTTGCCTCTATAAGCATGGACACTGACGCATTGACCCCCAAACCACCTCAAAATGATGAATCTACCCTCTAAGGTCATTTTAAAATTACATTTACATAGCATAGCATCATTTACAATCATAAATTCATCCATGAAGAGAGAAAAGGTCAATTTGCAGAGAAACTGGGTGAAAATTGGATTTTTGGGCAAACTGGCTCTATGCATAGCGCCACTGTCCAGGTGCATAGCGCCACTTCACGGCCACTTTTGGAGGCCTTTCCCTTAGAAAAATAGAGCGTAAGATAGCTCATTGGAAAGTTCTTCCTGTCTAGTTTCTGGAAGATCTTGAATTTTTTCATTTGGAGGTCATTTGCCTCTTCAAAAGTGAAATCTCCCCATGCTTCTTCTATGTGTCCAAAAAGAGGTAAAGAGGTCATTTTTTGATGGTTTTTTTACCTTTTCGTGACCAATTTTTTCTCCAAAATTTCTGAGGTTTTACAGGTTTGATGATCTCATCATGCTAAATCCAGATATACAAGCCATTGCTTCAAAAAGTCCTCCAGTGAAAAGCGTAGCACTGGTGGCGCTACACACCTAGGGAAATTTTCTGTGTTGGAAAATTTCAAATTTCAAAATGACAAAAACTTATCAAAACTTGCCCAAATTTGGCACAAGGCACCACCATTAGTTTCTTTGATGGGCTAGTGAGGCTTTAGCCAAGATTTTTAACTTGTCTTGCTCCTTTTTGCTCCTTAAGGGCTTCCTCAACCTAGCCTTAAGCTTCCTAATTCTCATATTGAAAATTTTGTTTTCGAGTCATATAATGATATGACATGTGCTGGAGCATTCTGTTGTCCCTGTTGGCCTTGTTGATCATTCCCTCAAGATGCATGTTGACCCTCTCAAGCCAAGTTTCCCGGTCATGTTCAATCTCTTGCTCAATGGAAGTCAAAGTGACATGGTCCTCTTTGTCATTTTACCTCTTCAGTTTCAACATTTCAAGCTCCATTAGGCTTTACTTATCCTCCAACTGCTTGTTCTATTTCTTGTTCATAATCTATATCATCCTCGTACATCTTATCTTTTCCTTTGCTTTGATTCTTATGTCTCTCCATGGAACTATCACTGAGTGTCTCTTTCCATTGTTCTCCTTTGGTTTTACAAAATGTGGTTGTATATGGATGTTTTATGGATAATAGTGTGGAAATAAGGTGAAGGAATGAAATGGGTAGAGTGTATGAAAGAGAGAGTGTGAAAATTTATGTTGAACAAAGTTTAGGGATGAGTAGGGTTTTAGGGAGACTGGGTAGCTTTTGGTGATGTGAGTAGGGCTTGTACAGTTTAGGGAGAATGTATAGGGTTTATGAAATTTGTATGTGAGAATGGGATTTAGGGAAAATATATGAGGGAATGGGGTTTAGGGAACAATAGGAAATAGATGAGATAGGAAAACAAATGAGAGAGTGATATGTCAAATTTATAAGACAGTTTGTGAATTTTATGGGACAGTTTTGAGTCAAAACTAGGGTTTTAACTTTATGAGTGAAAACATCACCAAAACTTGATGCAAAGCCCTTTTCAACAAGAATTATTGATTTAATTACTTTCCAAGAGGTAACTTGAGAGATTTGAAGCAAATTGAGTGATTTTGGGGTGTTTTGGGGCTTGGCTACCAGGTGTGTAGCGCCAGTGCAAATTAACAAAGGAAAACCTTGCCAGGTGCGTAGTGCCTCCCAAGTGCATAGTGCCTATTTACATGACACTTTTGAAGGCCTTCCTGGTCTCCAAATTGGGCTTGTGATAGCTTGTTGGAAAGACTGGTGAGTCTACCTTCTAGAACATCTTGAACGTTTCAATTCGGAGTTCATTTGCACTATCACAAGTCAAATCTCCCAAGACTGGTCAAAATGTGCAGAATGAGGCTGCCTAAATGGAGAGTATTGTTGCAGTCAACTTTTTAAGATCTTCCACAACTCCAAATTGAGCTCATAGTATCTCATTGGAAAGCTACTTGTGTCTACTTATCAGTTGACTGATCAAGCAAGTCATTTGAGCATTCCATCTAGGAGAAAAAGTGATTTTACCAATGTCACTTTGGAGGTGCATTAACCCTCCTGAGGCAAATGATGTTTTCAACATTTCTCCCAAACCATGAAACCTGTGTAAAAACTAAAATATATTTTTCTTCTTGGGACAATGATGGACAAAAACCTCTCTTACTTTTGTCAAATTCATATTTTTTTGCTCAGAAACATAGTTTGAAGAAAAATTGTCCCTTATGTGTGGTGAATGGCTTGTTCCTTGGAATGACTTCAGGGAAAATGATGGACACCGAATGTTTGATGATATGAAATGGCCTCATACCTTTTGCTATCCCTTATGCCTCCTCTGCTCAAATATCTCTGATCCCATAGCCAACCCTAGCTCAGTGGGAGAGGAATTTAGGGTTTTAGTGCTTATTTTTCTTTTGCTTTTGCAGGTGAATTGGTGCTCATGATGACTTGATTTTTTGCAGTGGCAGATGCTTGGCAACATCATTATATGCTTAGGAGCAGCAATCATTATTGGCCACCTCATGTCCTTGCTGATCATTATTGGCATGTAATCATAAAATTTTGACCATGGTGGGACCCTAAAACCTAATGAGACCAAACCCTATGTAATTGATGGAATGAACTACAAAAATGAACATGAATCATGACTAAAAAAGTATGGAGGTAGATCAGCAAGAACATACCATGAGGGAAAAACTGAGGCAAACCCTACCATCAGTGGATCCTATTGGAAATAATACTAAGGACGGGAGGGGGGGTGAATCAGTATTAGCAAATCAAACACTTTTTCATTTTCATACTCTGATTCATATACGCTACTTTAGTTAAGCCAACTTGCATGTATACGCAATTGAGTTTAATGCAAATAGTGTATATCTAGTAAACTCATGATTCAGTTAGTTGATATTTAATCAGAACATTATTAACCATGTAGATAGTAAACAGGTGCAGTAAAAACAAAACAGATCACCACACATAAGAAGCACACATGAACACCATGATATAAGGTGGAAACCCAATGTGGGTGAAAACCACCTGCTGCAATTTGTCTCTATCTTCTTTTAATAAGAAACTTCTTTTTACACTGGTTCTGTACTGGTGCAGTCTTATACCAGTACATAGGCTTCTACCTGCAGAAGGCTACAACCTTCTCTTTTCTTCTAGGGACCATGTTTCATACATTTTCAGACTGGATCCATAGAGACAAGGCAATCACTACTACAATACAATCATTAACTCTGAATCACCCAACAACTGAATCACTGAAACCCTGTCATCCAAACACAGTCACTAGAACACAAACTAGAGCCCAGAACTCTGCAACAACCACTAGAACCAACATCAACTTGAAATATCAAATTTCATAATATATACGCTACTTGACTGTGTCAAACCAGCGTGTACACGCACTTTCACCTGAGAGAACCCATGTATAGATCTAAAGATAATTACTTATACCTTTGTTGCAATTTCCAACTTCAGATATACCCAGGCCATAAAATATAAAGGATAAAACATGTGTCAATATTCAAATCTATCCATGATCATACCATATAATGATAATACATTTTAGTCTTCAAGATCCCAATCCATCAACCTTTATCAACCGCATAGGAGCCTCCTTGATTCAGATCGAGCCAAGCATTACAAACCCATAACTAGTGTACTAGATCTCACACTTCATCAGATATTCATCACTTACACACTTGCTCCTCTTGGCTAATGATCTTCTCCTTATATACGTTTAGGCCTCTCTTATTACCATGGTCTAAAACCACATAGAATCAATACCTTGGACCCAATACCTGGGGTCAACACTTCAGACCAATTACCATGGACCAAAACTTAGTTTTCCAACATGTACGTGTCTTTCCATCTGTGAACCTGCATGTGTACATATACTGGCCTTTTGTTTTGATAACCCACGTGTATATGCACTTTCATCAAGATTAACCTGCGTATACTTCTCTCTGATCATTAATTCTTTGCTCTTGACCTGTTGTACTATGATCTGCCATCTAACTGAGTTGCCATCAAGGACAACACCTGTATCATAATTCCAACAATCTCCCCCTTTGGACTTGATAGCAACAACCACACCAAGTCACTCTCCCCCTTTGACATCAAGAGCAAAGGGCGGACCAAGATATTCTCTTCCTTGATATACATTTTGCTGTCCATACTCCCCCTAAGTACCTGTCGCAATCTCTGATTGAGCTTCCCCTTTGTACATGCCAAGATGTACCAATCCGTCCATGCTCCCCCTGAGCACATGCAAGGTCTTTATAACAAATACCAACAATCTATTCAAGGCCATGATAGTCATTAGCCACTATCATACACCATATATGATTTGCACCATAAGCATCAGCATCCAATCTTGTAACCTGCAATACCATTCTTTTGATCAACTAGCAAGATGTATCATTT
Source organism: Pinus taeda (assembly GCA_000404065.3). Classification (NCBI taxonomy): domain Eukaryota; kingdom Viridiplantae; phylum Streptophyta; class Pinopsida; order Pinales; family Pinaceae; genus Pinus; species Pinus taeda. The sequence continues at coordinate 73,026 of APFE030278948.1, forward strand.
AGCCACATAAGCATCATCACCAAATACTTCTAACCATAATGCCAACAATGCATTATTTGAAGTATATGCTCCCTCTGAGCCTGTGCCAACCATCATATACCATGACCGAACCATTTCCTGAGTATGTTCTGTTGCTTTTTCTTCTGAGCTCCATATACGCAACTCTGCAGCCTCTAACTCGTGTATATATGCAACTTATCTTCATAATATCTGCGTATGCAAATTGAAATACTGAAGGTCTACACTTTCAGTTTCCCCTGTGTCCGTTATGTCAGCTAACTGAGTTATTCCACATCTTTTTGTCTCTAATTCTATTTGGAATTGAGATGATGTATGATCCTCTTGATTTAGCGTTTGAATTTTGCTCCTGCATTCCCTTACTTTATGTCAAAACTTGTTACATGCATAACATCTTACATGTTTCATGTTCCTTCTATTACAATCAATTGCTTTGTGGCCAAACATATTGCAAGCAAAACAATATCCCTTGAAATACTTGGAACATGATGATCTTTCTGTGTGACGGTATTGAACCATTCTACTTTTGCATCTAGCTGCAACATGTCTAAGATTATGGCATACATAACATTCAACATTATTCATCGGAGGAAATAGTCATCTATCACTTCCACCGGTAGGAATAAAAGATTTCCTTGGTTGCTGTTGGGGTTGACCACTTATCTCCTTGTTGATCATTTCAGATTTTGTATTAGAATTCCTTTCCTCCCCCTATGAGCTAGATTCACCTTCGATAATTTCATAAACACCAAGACCAGTTTTGATAGTAGGGGATCTTTGACTACTAAGAATATCATCCAAAATCTTAGTATTGTCTTGAAATCATAACAGTTTATATTTTTATTCTAATTTACCTTTTAAGATATCTACCTCAACCCGATGTTGTTCTTCCTTTTCCAGATACTGCTTCCCTATGTTTTCTTCAGCTTTTCTTCCTTCTTCCACTTGTTGCTTTAATTCGAGCACTTCATGTTCTTGTTCTTCAAGAGCTTCTTTATTCTACTTCTTTGATTCTTTAAGATCTTCTTTTAGAGAGAGGATCTTCGATTCAAGTCTTTGAATTGTTATGCTCTAATCTTTTACTACATCCTGCAGCTGCTCCCTTACTCTGGTTACTTGCTCCATCTGTTCTTTTAATCTAGTAACTTCTTCTGTTTCTACATCCTTATTTTCATATGCCATGAGAAGTCTAATGTCTTCATCACTATTGAATGACTCATTACTTTTATCATGAGTATAATAACTTCTATTACCTTATTCAGACATCTTTCCTTTGTTATGAGGGCATCTAGCAGCGTAGTGACCAACTCTACCACATGAAAAGCATTTGAAAGGTAGCTTACCTTTGAACCTTCCAGATCCTCGTTCAAGATTCTTGACAAAATTTACCTCATCTTCTTCTTCTAAAATGTATCCTAATTCGTTGAGTTTTTCCTTTCCATTTTATCATACTTTGAATGTGGCTTCTCTCATGTCTGATGGTCCTCCTATTCTCTGTTGGCATTATGGCTAAAGTGTTGTCCTTGATGGCAACCCATACAGGTGATGGATCACTATACAATAGGTCAATAGCAAGCATTGATGAACAGTTCTCAAATATTGAAGAAAATAAGGAGTACGCAGGCACACCGTACAAAAGGTGTGTACACGCAGGCATGTCTTATATAAAGTGCGTACATACCCGCAGGATACCCATTCATTGGGTGCGTACCCCCAGTGCACACACTTCAAGGCAGTTAAGCGCCCACACGTGGGGTTTCTCATGGTATTTAGCCAACGGTATTGTGTTATCATGGTTTTGGCCTGTGGTATTGATTATTTTATTATTATTATTGAGCCCCATGATCCTTGATTTGAGGAAGAGCTTGCCTATATAAAGCAAAGGAGATCATTTGGCTTAAGCATGTTTTTGGTTGAATATCTTATGAGGGTAAGATCTAGTCTAGATCTAAATAAGGCGAATCTACTAATGGACTAAGATCTCTTCGGCGCATGTTCAGATCTGTAGATCTGGCTGTCTGGGTTCTTTCTGAAGTCTTGAAATCATCTATGCCCGAAGGTACGTAGGTACAGTGAGCGAAAAGTGCGTACATACGCAGGAGCGAAGGGTTTCAGGTGTGCCGGTACGCAGGCACAGAAGGGTTTCATGTGCGCCGATACGCAGGCACAGAAGGGTTTCAGGTGCGCCGGTACGCAGGCACAGAAGGGCTTCAGGTGCGCCGATACGCAGGCACAGAAGGGTTTCAGGTGCGCCGGTACGCAGGCACAGAAGGGCTTCAGGTGCGGATGACCGCAGGCAGTTCAATGGACTCAGAGCGAGGTACGCAGGCTAGCAGTTGAGTAGAGTGCGTACTTGTATGCAGGCTAACAGTTGAGCAGGGTGCGTACATGTATGCAGGCAAGCAGTTGAGCAGGGTGAGTACTGTAAGCAGGCAAGCAGTTGAGCAGGGTGCTTACGTAAGCAGGCTAGCAGTTGAGCAAGCTGCTTACTTCTCTTAAAATCTTTGTTTATCATTGTTGTATTCTGGGTTTGGTCCTATTATTGTTGATCTGGTTACTACAGTTGACTGGGTGATTCTCTTATACTTGATGATCATTTGATCCTTATGGATCCAGTTTGAAAATTTATGAAAAGTGGTCCTTGAAAAGAAGTAGGGGGTTGTAGCTCCCTTCTAGGAGAGACTGGAAAACGAGAGAGAGTTGTAGCTCTCTGCAGGTTGCAGCCTGCGTACTGGTAAAGGATTGCACCAGTACAAGACCATTGTAAAAGGAGTTTCTAATTTGAAAGAAGATAGAGACATATTGCAGCAGGTGGTTTTCACCCACATTGGGTTTCCACCTTATATCTGGTGTTCTTTGATGTGACTGTTTGTTTTTCTTGTTCATGCTCATTGTTTGTGGTATTGGTATGCAAAAATAATTCAAAGTATAAATAAGAAAGAATTGGTAAAAGAATTAGATAATACTGATTCACCCCCCCTCTCAGTATTATTGTCAACAATTGGTATCAGAGCAGGTCTTCTAAAGAAGCTTGATCGCTTGAAGGAAGATCTTTCATCATGAGCAACTATGAGAGGGAAGCATCTATCAGGCCACCGGTTTTTGATGGGACAAACTTCAATTATTGGAAGGTAAGAGTTACTGCCTATCTTCAATCTCTTGGTACAGAAGTTTGGAACATTGTAGAAACAGGCTATGCTTTTCCTTCAACTACTCCTACAGATGCAGACGAGAAAAGAAGTATGAAACAAATGCAAAATCAGTCAGTACCCTATTAGGATGTATATCTCAATCGGAATTCATGAAGGTAATGCACTATAAATCCGCAAAAGAGATATGGGACAAAATTGTCACGAGCTATGAAGGAGATGAACAGGTAAAGCGCGCCAAACTTCAAACTCTCAGGATTCAATATGAGACTCTCAAGATGTATAATGATGAAAGTGTGGCTAACTATTTTCTTCGGGTAGATGAAGTTGTTAATTGCATGAAAAATTTGGGTGAAGAAATAAAAGAGGCTATTGTG
>APFE030278948.1:98022-130337 GCA_000404065.3 Pinus taeda
AAAAAAATGGAAAGTCCATGCCAAGTCATTCTTGACAGCACTAACTACTTCCAATGGGCATCATACATGGAAGATTTACTTAGAAGTAAAGGTCTCTACAGAATATCCACGGGCCAAGAGAAGAAACCAACAGATGAAGACAAGGTTGCAAAATGGGAAAATAGACAAGATCAAGCACGTGGTTTGATAGGGATGTCTATTTCTCCTGATCTTAGATTCCATATTGCAGAACTTGATACTCCTCATGGAGCATTGGAACAAATCACTAAAGTTTTTGGGATTAAAAATGAAATTAGAGCCCATCAACTTGAAAATGAGTTGCTTACATTGGATCCTAATAATTTTTCTTGCATTGAAGATTTCTTGTCAAAATTCAAGACCCTTAGATATCTCTTGGAAGGTGTTAAGGTTAAGAAAGAAGATAGTAACCTTATTTATTCCATCCTTACAAAGTTGGGACCAGCCTACTCTGTATTTGTTTCCACCTTCCATTCTACAAGGGAAGCTTTCATTTGTCAAGGAAAAGACTACAAGGCCCCTTCCTTTGACTCTTTTTGTGATTTTTTAATAAGAGAACAAGAAAAACTCTTACACCTTGGTCTTCTTAATCTTGGAAACTCTTCCAAGAAAGCGTTAGCCGCCCAGCAGCAACCAAATTTAAAGAATCCGAAGAAGTCATATCCTAAAAAGAATGGTCCTAAACCAAACAAGGGTCCTAAGCAAACTCAGTCTCAAAATGAAAGATCATTTCAGCAAAATGATAAGACCAATAAAAACAAATGGGAGAAGACTGATAGACATTGTAACTTTTGTAATCGAGATGGCCACTTAGAATCTAAATGCTTTAAGAAGATGGAAGCCTTGGAAGCCGCAATGAAGGAACATAACATCCATGTGGAGCATTCTTCTACTTCAACTTCAACTTCATCTTCAGGAATGGCACTTTCTGCATGTCGTTGTCAATCATCTCAGTCTGGTTATGCATTAAATGTATCTTCTTCTTCTCATTCTCATGAGTGGCTCATTGATTCTGGAGCTTCTTATCACATGGTCAAAAACAAAGCCATGTTTTCTTCTTTAAATGATTGTAACACCAAAAATATATATGTTGGTGATGATAGATCTCTTAGTGTTGTAGGGACTGGAACTGTTCATATAGACAATGGTCAATTTAATGATGTATTATGTGTTCCAACCTTATCCTGCAATCTTCTATCTGTATATCAGATAACTCATTCAAGTGAAGGTAAAATCATTGAATTTTCACCTCAGGATGTTGTAATTAAGGACCTAAGAGATCCTAAACAGATTTTAGCTACTGGCATTGCTAATGATTCTACAAGGTTGTATAAGTTTCACAAATTTGGGTCATCAAATCTTCCCTCGGTATTTGTTTCCCATAATGATGAAGTGAGCAAACTTTGGCATGAGCGATTTGGTCACTTAAACTATCGCTCCCTTCAAAATCTATGTAAAGAAAATATGGTGACAAGTCTTCCAATGGTATCTTGCAGAGGTGGTGTTTGTTCCGAATGTGTACTCGGAAAACATCATCAGGAAAGTTTTGAAAAACATGCCTCTTGGCACGCCTCAGCCCCTTTACAGCTTGTGCATACTGATTTATGTGGTCCACTTCCAGTTGTTTCCTTCTCTAGCTACAAGTATTTCTTAACTTTCATTGATTATTTCTCCAAATGCACTTGGGTATACTTCTTAAAACTCAAGAGTGAAGTATTTAACAAGTTCTTGGCCTTTAAGGCCTTTGTTGAAAAACAATCTGAATATCAAATTCTTAAGCTAAGATCTAATAATGGCGGAGAATATGTTAACAACAAATTCATCAACTTTTGTACTGAGAATGGAATTCAAATGCAACATACTATTCCATATACTCCACAACAAAATGGTGTAGCTGAAAGGAAGAACCGCACCTTAAAGGAAATGGCTAATTGTATGCTTCAATCTAAAGAACTTAGTCTTAACTATTGGGCAGAAGCAATTAACTGTGCAAATTACATACTAAATCGCACTCCTACTAAAGCTTTAAAGAACATCACTCCAGAAGAAGCATGGAGCTCTATTAAAACAGATGTGAGTCACTTTCATGTTTTTGGAAGTGAAGCATGGGCCCATATTCCAGATGAAAAACGTAAAGCTTTAGAACCTAAGAGTGAAATGTAATTTTTGTTGGATATTCTGAAAGATGTCAAAGGATAAGACATTTATTCCATTTAGTTCCAAAAAATGTTAATCATTAGAAGAGATGTAAAGTTTGATGAAAATATATCGCCTACGAGCCTAGTTCGGTGAATTGTGCCACCTCTCTCTAATCTCTTCTACTTTGAACATATTTCTTCTTTAGATGATGAAAGTGAGGATGACAATCCTCCCCCACCTTCTCAGGATCCTCCTTCAGCTCCTCCACTTCCAAAATGGGTTCGTGCTACTCGGGATGCAGCAGGTGATCTTGCCGGTGAACTTACAGATCAGTGCCATACACGTTCTCAGCTCGAAAGAGCCTCTTCTTTACTGGCTCAAGTCTCAGTGAATTATGATCCTGACACCTCTGCAGAAGCTTCAGGCCATTCAGATTGGACGCAGCTATGAATGAAGAATATCGTTCATTATTGGCAAACGATACATGGGATCTTGTTCCTCTACCAAAGGGACGAAAACTTGTTAGATGCAAATGGGTTTATAGAACCAAGTATGGACCAGATGGTAAAGTTGATAAACATAAAGCTCGTCTTGTTGCTATGGGTTTTTCACAAGTTGAAGGCATTGACTATACTAAAACCTTCTCCCCTATTTCCAAAATGAACTTTGTCTGCCTTGTTCTTTCCCTTGTTGCCTCTTTCAAATGGGAAGTCCATCAGATGGATGTTAAATCCGCCTTCTTGCATGGGGACTTGCATGAAGAAATCTATATGGAACAACCTATTGGGTTTATACAAATTGACTTGAGTCTTGTATGTCAGCTTAAGAAATCCCTTTATGGTCTCAAGCAAGCTCCTCGGGCTTGGTATGCCAAAATGTATAGCTTTCTTTTAGAATCTGGCTTTTCTAGGTGTCATTCTGACAATACTGTCTACACCAAGAAAGTGAGCAAGTCTCTTATCATTCTTGTTCTTTATGTTGATGATCTTATCCTCACTAGTAGTGATCCCAACCTTATCAACCATGTGAAGTCCAGTCTTAAAAAGAAGTTTGAAATGATAGACTTAGGACACTTACATTATTTCTCGGTCTTCAAGTCTTGCAATCCAAGGAAGGTATTTCCCTTTCCCAATCCAAGTATGCCTGTGATCTTCTACGCCATTTTCACATGGAAGACTGTAAACCAGCTCCTTCTCCCTTTCAGTCTAGAGTCAAACTTTCAGTCACTTGTACTTCCCTTGAAGTTGATGCTACCTTATACCGTTAACTTGTGGGAAAACTTTTGTATCTAACCCATACTCATCCTGACCTTTCCTTTGTTGTTGGCCTTGTTGCTCGATTTATGCAAAAGCCACGTGAAATTCATTAGAAAGCAGCTAAAATAATACTTCGTTATGTTCAAGGTACAGTTTAGTTTGGAATTCATTACAGTGCTGGAGCATCTCCTCTATTGGTTGGTTTCACTGATTCCGATTGGGCTGGTGACCCTGATGATTGGAAGTCTACTGCCAGTTATGTGTTCACTCTTGGTTCAGGACTTATTACATGGGCTTGCAAGAAACAAGGTGCCATTTCTCTTTCTTCAGCAAAAGCAGAATATCATGGTGTCGTAGAAGCTAGTAAGGAAGCCTTGTGGCTTCGTCAGATCCTATCAGAGTTTGGCTTTCAGCAGCAGCATCTGACTACACTTTGGTGTGACAATCAAAGTGCCATTCAACTATGCAAAGATCCAGTCCAACATCGGCGTAGCAAACACATTGAACTACACATGCACTTCATCAGAAAGCTCATTCATGACCATGTTCTTGAAGTGCAATATTGTTCAACAGATGATCAAGTTGCAGAAATCTTTACAAAGGCTCTCACAGAGGCGAAGTTTACTAAACTTCAATATATGGTTGGAGTTCAGGAAGTTGTCACTAAGGGGGGATAGGCTCTAGTGCCTCCTTCCTTCTCCTATTGTGTCATATTTGTAAATCCTTCAATCCTATCCCAAGTTGTTCTTAAGGGGGGATGTTAGGATATTCCGACACATAGGAAATAGTTAAGTTCAACTTCGTCTAGTATAGAGTTAGGTATAGAGTTAGGTAAAGTGTGTTTCTTTACCGTTGTACATTTTGTAACTTACAATCCGACGGTCACGATATGTAGTGATCTGACGGTTCATTCTCTCCTCGGTATTACCAACACTTGATCCATGGCTTAACACCCGATTGGTCCATGATCTCTATTTAAAGGGCATGGAGGGTCATTTGTAGGTCAATTGTTCATGAGAGAAGCTTATGTAAATTTTCATTCTTTTATTAATAAATTGCTTGAAGTCTCTGCGTTGGCTCAGGCCATGGACTGTTTCCCTCTTTGAGGGTTTTAACCACATCAAAAATTCTGGTGTATTGATCTGTGATCTGTTTGTGAGCGGTGTCCTTTGGTGTTCTGTCTGAGGAACTTACCCCGTAAATTCCTACACCTGAAAGGTCTCGCTTCCATCTCCTTCACCTTTATTCTTCGAAGCCTTAAGCGATGAGTCGACACCTGCAATGTTTGCATCCTGTAGTACATTGTTTTGCAAATTACATGCTTGACTTTCATGACCAACTAATGACCCAAACATCCCACACTTGCCACGATATTATAGCACATACTCGGAAGTCAAGTTTACATCAAGATGGAAACAAGACCCCAGCTGCGACAACAAGGTCAACATACCATTGTTGCTTCAACAAATGATAGAAAACACATCATCACTGCAACACATGATCTACAAACATAAGACCAAACACTATTGTTTTGATAAGTGATGGAAACATAACATCACTTCCACAGTTTAACATGCAACTCAAAATACGACTAGACATCATTGTTGCCGAACAAGTGATGGAAAACACATCATCACTTTTACATGTTAAAATGCAACAAACGATTTACAAAAGAGCGACCATGAAATGACAACATGTCTAGAAACCATTTTTCACTTATCAATGTGAATGGGTAGCTTCCTTGTGGTGGATTTTCTTGTCGAGCAAATGTGTCAATTGGTTCACGCACTGACGCTTTGTCTTTATGGTGTTGCTCTGGATGGAGCCTCCAACAAGTGGCTCTTTGATGGCCACTCCTATCGTAATGACTGCAGTAGGATTTCTTCCTCCATATCTACTTAACCTATTTCTTTTCATGCTATTGAGGGTCTTTCACGCCTCATCCTTTTGTGTGCTGCCATTCTTTTCCAACACTTAGAAAATCTATGGCTATGTAATCCACAAAAGGTGCATGTTTTTCAATGCCATATTTTACATTCATTATTAACAACATGATCATAATCGAAATCAACATTCGCATGTCAAAAGTGGTTATACCTTTCCTTACTGTCTCTGGTGTAAGTATGTCGTTGAGATCTTTCCTCAGCTCTTTCCCTGCAATGGAAATTGCCATGCGATGATGGGGATGTTTTCCCATCATTCTCTTTCCTCGACGATTTTGACGATGTCTCGGACAAATCTAACACCTTCGAGCATTCTCCTTTAGTGTATCTCGAGCCTACAAATTGAGATCTCTGCATAACATCTAAAGGTTGACTTATGCCTTGGTTATTTACACCAAGTTCTTTTTCCTCTTCGAGCCTCATCCTGGTAAGGAGCCTCATGTTTGTCCCTGTAATTTGTATCTCCACATCTCCAACAGAATTCATACTATATGATAATGAAACCAAAAGGAAATAAACATCTTTTACCTCCTCTTTCAATTTGGAAAGAACTGATTGGGGTTTCTCATCATATGTTTTTGGTGGTTCGCTAACTGTCGTGGCGCATTCCCCAACTTCCTTTCTAACATACCCAAGTCCTGTTTAACACGGTAATTCCTCTACTTTAATGGGGTTGATAATGCCTTGGCCATTAACACCCAAGCCTTTTCCTTCATACCCCATTTTCTACAACAGTTTGGAGCCAATTCCTGTGTGATGATTTTCAAAAACAGAGAAATCATTATCATGAAACATACATGAAGATGGAGAACTACTTTTTACCTCACATGGGTCTCACTACAGCTTTTCCAAGGCCTCGTCCTTTGCTTGCAGTTGTCGTAGCAAACTTTGTTTTTCCTCATTCTCTTCATGTAGAAGAATCTTCAATTCAACGTTCTCTATTTGAAGATTATGTTTGTTTTGCTTCAGCTCTTCCATGGCCTCTTCTGTGGCTTGCAACTGAAGCTGCAATCGCTCCTTTTCCTGTTTCTCTTTCTGTAGAGTTTCATTCATGATCTCTGTCCTTTTGGAAATGTTGAGAATGGTCTCGTACATCGTTTCTTCATGCTCTGTCATTGCATGGTCCATTGTTCACGCTAGAATTCACATATATGCAAAGACTGCTCTGATACCACTTGATCCAGGTCCAGGTTTGACGAAGGACCCTACCAAGACCTTTTACTTTCGTGATGTGTTAAATTGCATTTTTTAAAAGAACATTAATGAATACATCTGCATGCCATAAAGAAGAGGAACATGTCAATCATCAGCAACATAAAAACATAAGTCGTTGATAACAGAGTTTGTCCAAGAGGGACTGTGTCTCCGGGCCCCGGTGTGAAGATGGTGTAGGCCGTTGCATTAAGTGTTGTCAATAGTGATGATGTACATAGAGGTGATGTCGCTATCATACAAGGAAAATTCCCTCATGCAGGAGTGGCTCTAAGAGATGTTACACTACAGGAACTCTCAATCAAAAGACTTCTATCAATATGACACAAAACTCATGCACAATGAGCATCCCGCCAACATGGCATAGAAGGGATCTCAAAACAAACATGCATGGCGACACATGAGTATCCCATCAACATACAACAAAGGGATCTCAAAACACAACATGATGAATCATGACAACAAGTACATCACATAGGCGATTCCGCGCCACATCAAGCAAAAATCATAAAAATGAGTAATAAACAAGATCCCACATCAAGCATCAACAAGGATCTGTGCAGCATAATGCATAAAGAAGAAGTACATGAACACATCATATACCTCACAACCAAGGGCCATCTGAAGAAGCAAATTTCGAACTGTCGAAGCTACTCGGACCATCAATCTCACGGCATTAGTCGCATGACTGCTCGCACATGGATGTTAACACCTACATTCCACTTAGAAAAGTGGTAGAAGAATAGAATGAGAGAATGAGAAATATGAAAGCACCATCAGGTTTGTTGACAATCTGGGGCTCAAGGAATCTTTTCGATTCCCGCTGATTCCTCAAAGATTCTGCTCCATGGGTGGATTGGAAATATGCAACTCAAATGGAAAATCTGGCTTTGCCATTGCGATCCCTATGGAAAACTGTGAAAAACAAGTATAAACGTGACTATATTTCAACATGGAGAAAAATTACCTTCTCGGGAAAATTTCAAGGCTCATGGTTCCACTCCTTGTTTTTGCAGCAATCATGGTTCCATGTCCATACTAAAAAGTGGCTGAAAATGCAGAACTCTGATGGATAAGCAGACAGTTTCATCGCATTTGTGGCGTCGAGAGCTGTTGAAACCATATAAAATTTGTCAAAATCTAACAAAGTGAAATTTCGCCCCTCCTGCAAAATGTTGCCTCGAACTGTGTGCCAAGATTTTGCCTCCTCTATCTCAAAATTCGTGCCCGCTCCTGGTTCCTTCATCTGCCCGTGCACTGAAAAAAATTCTAGTTTTATATAAATTTCTGTGTGTGGACTTAACAAGAAAGTGGTTTGGCTGAGTTGGTTAGGGCTCCATTTATTAAGGGGGAGGTAAGGTGGTCAAATCCTGCCTCCTCCCATTTTATACATTGCATAAGAAACTTTTTTTTAACTTAACATTGCTGGTTGGGTCGAGCCCGCCTTGGGCAGCCCACCCACCATACCTGCCTCTGCGCACTATTATACATGGGTCGTTGCAATTTTTGAGGTTTGCGTTGGTTTGTTTTTGGTGTGGTTATGTTAATGTATGGGGCCGCCCGCTCAGGGGCCTGGCGAGTTCGACCCCTGCCGACCCCCAAAATATGTCGTGTCATGTTGATTGGTATGGTGTGGGGGGGGGGGGGGTTGGTCGCAGTTGGTGGCCCCCACCCCCCTTAATTTAATATTTTTTTTTTGTTTTATATAATAACCAATGCACCTTTTTTTTTTAATTCGAAATTTAGGCCATGGGAGTCAAATTAACGACCCCACAATTTCACCCGGAATTCAGCCCAAGTTGGCTGGAATCTAGTGGCTGGAAAAAGTCCAAATTGTGGCCTCCTTAAGCTGTCTAGTCATCAAAAAGTCAACCCAACTTTCACTACTTCTAACTTTCGCATACATACTCGGATTGACGAACCGTTTGCACCACCGTGATCAGAACGATGCAGTCTATGCTCTGGTCCTAGGTTGACATCATTCTGAACACTTTGATTTTTGAGCGTTCATAAATACTCTGTCTTGTGTATCTCTGGAGCCACCTAGATCAACATTTGAGCAGTACTTTCCCCATCTTGGGCATAATTTGAGGACAACTTCTTCTCTATAAGAATAAATTGGTGAGACTTAGTCTAGCAAACATGTATTGTATTTGATTTTTTATACTTTGTACTTGATCCTCTTTTGGGTTACTAAATCTTAACTGATCCCTCACCCACTTTATTGTATTTTATTATAGCTTTGGTAATCTCTGATCGCTTTCCTCACAAATTTGTATCTTGCATTAACAAAAAGGATTGTACATCATCGGCATATTTCCAACAATCTTCTCTCATGCGTGTGTACTAGCTCTCTTGTGTTTTTTTACTGTGCAGGTGTCTTTCTTCTATTTCTGATACTGTGCTCAGATCAGGGTAGGTGGAAGTAACTTGTAGGTTTTAGTATACTACACATGAAATTAGAATTTTGACCTAAGAAAATTACTCATCCCTACTTTGAACAATGTGGTATATAACAAATAGGTTATGCAACAACAAGAACCATGAAGTCTGATGAGTTTTGTCAAAGTAATATCCATAGACAAGAGTGAATGCTTATAGATGCACATATCTTAATCATGTTACTCGAACTGCAGTATCACTTCCTGTAATGTTGTTGTGAGATATATTGAACCCCAAAGCTAATGCCAAACACATTCCTTTTTATGGTCTTGATTTCTTCTTCTACTTTGTTTCCCCTTGTGCTTAGTCTTTGGGATCTGAGTTAGGGTTGTGGATGAGGTGTTAACTAAACTTTACCACTTAGTAAAACCTCTAATTGAACCACTTAGTAGTAGAACAATTACCCTAGGCTCGAAAGAACAGATTGATTTTTACCCTGGTAAGAAAAGATATATCCTTTGCAGATTCACATTGGACACTTATTTGAAATTGGGAACACATGTACTTTATGTTCTTAATACTTATATTAGATAAAATTGAATAAACTGTACATTTATTTTGGGACTGTCCTACAAACAAATGGTAACTTCATCCTAGAAGGTTTGTCAGAATATGCTAATAATTGTTGGTATTAGGAATTTTCCTTGGTAGCTAGTTTCTGTTTATGATCAAAAATAGAGATTTATGCACGACATAATTTCCTATATGTTTATCCCCCTAGCTTTATTTCTATGGGTGAATTGTTTTGGATACTTGGAAAATAAGAAACATGTCGCCTTCCTGCAATTTCTTGTACGTGATTTTTTTTAAAGGCAATTGAGGGGTGTATATGGTTTTGTTGATCATGTAATCATTCTTCTAGGGTGGACTTGGGAATCTTATTTCTGATGTCTTTCACTTTTTTGGTGTGAAATTGATTAAATCTATCTAGATATTATTTAGAGATATGACAGACTTGAGTCATTCATGCAAGGAAAAACTACAAAATGCCCTTGGTACCATGGCTTTGTAGAAAGGAAAAAACTACCCTGACCAATTTCACATGAGATAACTCCCTTTTGTGTAAATACTAAATACTAGCCAATTTTGCAAATTAAATTTAAAAAATGCTCTGATACCATATATATGTACTTGTGTTTCCAAGGTTGCATCCCCGTGAAGATGTGATCTTCTATCTTGCCATTATGGGGACACATATCTCCATCCCTCCTATGCCCAGGTGTGGGATGATGTCCTTGGAGAATCTCGAGGGATGACCCCCTTAAAATAATCTGAAATTTTCATTTGTATGGTCTAATCCCATGCCCAATTTTTGTTTTTTAAGATTTGATTTGCATTGTCCATGCCAAACAACCTGATTTAAGGTCTGATTTACATGTTCTATTCCCCGTGATCTACTATGTGACTCCATCCAGTAAGCTAACATATGCACTTGACCCCCATATTTCATGCCTCTCTAGCTTATATAGCGGTTTAATCTGTCTATTTTATGTCTAATAGCCATACAGAGGTTGGATATGTGTTTTCTTTTGCCTGGTAAACCGTTACAGAGACCTGACTGTTGTGTCTAATGCCCAAATATACTTATGAATGCCAACTAACATTCCTAAATATTTGTACTTTCCACAACTGTGTACCCTTTCCCTGTGTTTTGGGACAACCATATAAATCGCAATATGCTGCTACTGCTACCCAATGGTATAGAATTTGTTTTATAGTTTGGATCACAACGTCTCATGTCTTAGCACTAGTCAATTTTCCTTTTTTTTTAATCTTTTTTCAATATTTATATGATTTTTATATTTTTATATTTTGCATACACATGTATGTTACGTTGTCTCGTGCATCCCTACTCTCCCTGATTTCAAAAATGACAGTCCCTATTCTTGCACACATGAACCCTGATTACTTAGATATATTGAAATGGTCATTTAGATGACATATTAAGTGATTGTCAGGAAAGACAGAAGACAACTTTTGATTACTTCTGCCCTTTTCAGTTTCATTTGTTAGCAGGCAAAGTAGACCTATGCCCTGCATGAGATTGGTATATTGGGACATGTACTGAGAGGATTAAAACAACTGTGGTTACAATCTTGGATCAAACTTTGGAGCACCAGCTACTGAACTCCAAATAACAAGAATGGATACAAGTGGTTATTCTCAAAAAAATGTCATCATGCTAAAAAGTATGATCAGGTAATTGAAACTCATATATAGCATCTTGCAGTGTTTCTGGTTTTCAATGAGAAGGCACGATGCCTCAATAATGCCAATTTTTCAGTTCTTTACTAGACTATAGTATGCAGAGGAAACTTAACAATAGTTGAAAGTGAAGAATAACTAAGGTGTGACAATCATTTCCTCAGGAATATATATGATAAATAAAAATTTTATTAGGCCATGTCAGTGCATACTAGCTTCCTGAAATCAGTGTATTTATGATAATAACATCAATGCCAAGTGGATATTTAGTGTGCTGAGTATCATATCATGAAACAAAGTTAGAAATTGCTTGCACAGCTTATATGGCATTATGATTTATTTGGTGAATATTCTTGTACACTATTATGTATCATTCTTTTCCATTCTATGATGACCTCAAATTGTTGGGTATATTAGTAAGATTTTAGAACTTCATTGTGAACTTTAACAGGAGATTAACTTAGTTGACCAAGAAGTCAAGCCTATCTATTGAGTAATTGGCCAACTTGGTTCTTAGATTAGATGAAGTCAATTTTGTGATAAATAAATTAGATTCACATTTACTTCAGCTAATAGTTTTAGAAGTTAAGGAAGAATTTTATATGATTGAAAGGGCACTTTTCACTTTGGCTAAGATGTTCCCTTAGTGCTTACCTTAGTTCTCACCTTTCATATCATACAGTATGGCATATACATCGCTAATATCGTATTCATTGTGTCATGGCTAATATAGGATGACCAAGAATTTCCATTAACAGAGTCTAGAGTCTATAGTGTTGAAGATATCGTGGACAGAGGGATAACGAGGCATTGTTAATGTAGTGATGCTAAATATAGCGATGCATGTAGCTTTCTTTTGAGGAAATAAAATGCTGCCTGAAGTGAACCCATAATTTCTAAGGTTAAGTGTGAATGCCAATTCCTCTTTCAGGTCCATTACTGCAATTCAATAATGCCTTTTTAATGTTCACCTTCAATCAAATTCTAATATACTTTTCCCTCAAAACCACACATTCAGGGAGCTATACATTCACTTGTGTGGAAACAAAAGCAATTAAACTTCAGGCTTTGCTAGATTGTCTCTAGATTTTCAGGTTCGTCTAATAAGTGGTCAGCATCGTACCAAAGGACTGATAAAAAGTACACTATAACCTTGAGTATGTCTAGAATAAATGTGGCCCTTGCAGGCATATACCAGCAAAAAAGTGGATTGCACCAACCTAAATACATCGTTAGAAGGTTCTATTACTTTTGATGTGTCATTATATAGGGTTGCTAATTTTTTGTTACAAATCTAGGCCTATTTTCAACAACATCTATCTTTAGTTTACTTGTGATTTATCTTTAGTATCAACTAACTTATATAGTTATTTGTAGACGCAATTTCAAAGGAGCTTGGAACATATTATCAAATGGACAAAAGAAATTGGATGAAATTGAAAAATAGGTATAGTTTGTGCATTTGATTATTCATTGTGATATGCAAGAAATGTATCAGTGGTAAATTGTGCTCAATAAAATTTATATGACTTGAAACTGGTTATGTGTAGGACATTAAAAGAATATAGAGATGGGGTTGAGGAATTCTTAAAGTTTGTCGAGGAGCATTCAAGGAATAAGATGTCCACAAAATGTCCATGTAATAAATGTGGCATAGTGAAAGTACAAACATTTGATAAAGTACGATAGCACTTGATTCGTGATGGTATAATAGAACAATATAGCATTTGGTATTTGCATGGAGAGAGCATTCCTAGTCAGGTATCTTGAAAAAAATTTGAATTGATCTAGTTTCAACCTTATATGTATTATAGTAAAGATATCACTTATTTTTATACGTGCAAGCTCCAATTTTTTTCTGTCTCCTTTAGATTCCATCTATAATTGATAAGGACAGGAAACATTCTGAAACTGAGCCACATGAAGTTCTCGAGCATTTTTCATCTCAACTAGTAAGCCATTTCATATTAGTCAAGGGCCCAATTTGACTAGGTTGACCAAATGCTATTGATTTTAATTTTCATAAAAACCATAAAATTATTAACATAAATTTTAATTTTCTTATTAATAGGGCAATAAACATTTTGTGGAACATGATTATGATAATCAGGTTGATGAGCATGAAACATTGTTTAAGAACGATAGTGAACCTCTAAATGATGATGATGATACAACCATTGTTGGTGATCAAATGCTTTAAATGGTGAATGATGTCAATCGATGACTTAATCAAAACATCAATGAGAGTTGTGATAATGAGGGGTTGGCATCGACAAATGTACTAAATGAACTTAATGAATATAAGAAGCTTATTGAAGATGCCAAGAGGCCATTGTACCCAGGTTGTGTTGACTTCACAAACCTATCAGCCATTGTAGAATTATACAATCTGAAAGTGAAGAGTGGATGGTCTGATACAAGTTTTGACCAAATGTTAGAATTGCAAAAAGATGTGCTTCCTTAAGATAACAGACTTCTAGATTTTGCATATGCTGCAAAAAAGTTGATAAAATCATTGGGATTAAACTATGATATGATACACGCATGTCCAAATGATTTCATTTTATATCGAGGAAGTTATGAAAGTAAATATCAATTCCCAACATGTGGAAAATCTTGATGGAAGGTCGATGCTCAATCTTAAAAGGTGCAGAAAGGTGTTCCAACCAAGGTGTTAAGATATTTTCCCATAGCACCAAGGCTAAAAATAATGTATAGGTATGATCTTGAAAACTATAATTTTATTCAAGTTTTCCCCTTCTTGTATTATCTTTACCATTTGTCGTAGTGTTATTATCTGATAATATATTATATAAATGATAAAAATATTTTTCATTATAGCTCTATAGACATATCACAAAAAATGAGGTGGCATCATGAGAATGCAAGAAATGATGGTCAAATGTGCCACCCTATTGACAGCCCAGCATGGAAAACTATTGATGACAAATGGCCAAGTTTTTCTAGCGAACCTCGCAATGTATGACTTGCAATGGTAGTAGATGGATTTAATCCTTTTAGAGAATTGAGCAGCACATATAGTGTTTGGCCTGTAGTGTTAGTTACATACAACCTTCCAGCATGGTTGTGCACAAAAAGGAATTTTTGTATGCTAACATTGTTAATACATGGTCCCAAGCAACCAAGCAATGACATTGATGTGTATTTGGAACCCTTGGTAGATGAACTAAAGGAATTATGGGACCAAGGGGTATGGACGTATGATTCTTATAGTAAGACATGCTTTAACATGAAGGAAATTATTATGTGGGTGATCCATGATTTTCCTGCTTATGGGAATATGGATGGTTGCACAACAAAAGGCTATAATGCATGTGCCATATGTGGGAGGAACACAGAATCAAAGTACCTTAGTTGTAGCAGGAAATTTGTGTACATGGGACATAGGAGGTTTCTTCCTCAACATCATAAGTTTCGCTCACAAAAGGCACCGTTTAATGGGAAGGAGGAGCATCGTTATGCCCCTCCAATTGTAAAAGTATCAGATATTTTGAAGGAAACAAAAGGAAAAGAAGAAATTTGGGGGAAGATTGAATCAAATAAAAGGAAAAGAAATAATAAAACAGGTGAAAAGACTGATGTTGTGGTGTGGAAGAAACAATCAATTCTATTCAATCTACCATATTGGGAGGTATGTAGACCCATCAACCATGCATAATTATTGGACGCAACTTGCTTAGTTGACCTCATTGTGATTAGATTTCTTGGTTGAATTTATTGTTTATCTATTTTTCCATATTAAATATTGTTATAATATTCTTGATGTGTTGGAATGCATAAACTCCTAATACGCCACAATTTAGATGTAATGCATATGGAGAAGAATGTGTGTGAAAGAATTTTTGGAACTCTTTTAGATATAAAAGGGAAGTCCAAAGATGGAAAAAAATCACATGATGACATGTACAAAATGGGTTTGAGGAAATCACTGTGGCCAGAATAAAAGGACAAAAAATATTCCTTCCACCTACACCACATACTCTTTCAAAGAAAGAGAAACATACCCTATGTCATGTTCTTTTCATGTTAAAGGTGCCAGTTGATTACAACTCTAATCCAAAAAATCATATATATATGGAAGATCTTAAGTTCCATGGTATGAAAGCATATGATTTCTATGTTCTAATGAAAAAACCCCTCCTAGTGTCTTTGCATCATGTGTTTCCAATTGTTGACTGAAAGACGCTTTGTAAGCTTTGTTAATTTTATAGGCAAATCTGTGCAAAATCAGTTTCAGTAGAGTGTCTTGACAAGTTGGAAAATGATATTGTGGAGACAATGTGATTTCTTGAAAAGTAATTTACTCCATTCTTTGATATAATGTTGCATTTGAATGTACAATTGGTACGTGAGCTTCGATGTTGTGGCATGGTTGCATATAGATGGATGTACCGCTTTGAGAGGTACGTGAAACTTTACTTTTTATCAAGCACAACAAGAAGATGAATTTTTTTGAAAGCTTTTGACATTACTTAATTCTCTTTTGTTCATTTTCTAGGAACATGAATGTATATAAGAGTTATGTTAAGAACAAAAATAGGCCTGAAGGATGCATTGTTGAAAGCTATACTGTGGAGGAATCAATAAATTTTTGTTGAGGATACTTGAAAGGTATGGAAGCTATTGGATCCACACATGGTCAAAATGAAGTGTGGGATGAGGAAGTTGAAGAAGTTATCCTTGATGGAAATCCATTATCTATTCCAATTCCTTCAAAATTGGATGACATTAGTTGAGAACAAGCCCATAGGTGGTTTCTATTTCACACAAATGAAGTTGATCCATGGATAGAGTAAGTAACATATTTGGCATGTAATTTTTTGTTTGTTTGTTTATGGTTAAACAAAACATAGATCCATGGATAGATTAATATATTTGACCTTTAAAAATATGTTATTCATATTTTATCAAAACACATTAACCACCATATCTATTGTCCATAACTGTTGAATTATGATGCACAAAATGGAGATTGCCAACTCAATTACCCAAACAAAAAAAGATGAAGCTCTATTGCAGAAACTCCACACCCATAATTTTACTAGTTTAAAACAACAAGTAAAAATATTATTTATATTATAAGTGTACTTAAAAATCAGTATATGGGAATATTGTCATGTAGGAAATTAAATATTTTTTCAGAGGTTGAATGTATTAATTCTAACTACATTTAAAAATCTAAAACTATACACGTGGAAGGAGATGGAAAGGTGTCTGATATGCTTAAATGGCTAGCGCATGGCCGCAGGAAATTCGTGAATAAGTACAAGGGATTCCTAATCAATGGCTATAGATTCCATATAAAAAGCATAGAGAATGAGAGAACCAACCAAAATAGTGGCGTATGTATGGAAGCTCAAACAATTATGAGGTCAAGTTCCAAAGATGCACACCTGTACTTCAAAAGAAAACATTTTATGGAGTGGTAGAAAAAATAATTACATTGGACTATTTTTGTATGGAGTACACATTGTTCAAATGTAATTAGATTGATGTATAAAATAAGAGAGGGATCAAAACCGATGATTTGGGTTTTACAATGGTGAATATAAAGGAATGCTTAAGTAAAAATCATTGGCAAGATGATCCATTTATTCTAGCATCGCAAGCTAAACAAGTATTATATGTACAAGATCCAGTTGAGACTCACTGGTATGTAATGTTAACATGTCCTCCAAAAGGATTGAGAAATAATACGTCATATGAACCCGAGTATGCAGATTTGTCACAGGTTGTAGACTTTCAAGAAACAAAATGTGTAAGTGAAGAACATATTGATGATGTCAATGTAAACACTGACGTGAATGTGGATTATGTCCATGCAAATTGTCAAGGAATATGGTTGAATATTAAGAAATAAAAGATATCTATTTTGCTATTTTGTTTCGAGAACTCCAAAATTCATATTTGGTTATGAAGAGAGATTCCTTTGTGTCTTATCTATAAAATGTTTTAGACCCATTTAGTAGATCTATTTTTAGTCCCTGCCTATGACAGAGACTATTGTTTTTGTCTTGCACCATTAATCTTGTCAAATTGAACACATAAAAATTTGATATGTGCGAAGTTTCTATAACTTTTATATTTTTATATATTTTTAAGATTGAAATGAGAATTTTCTATATTATTATTGGAGCAAAGCCCTAAAATTTACTTGCTTAAAAGAACCCAGAAAATACAAATTTCTTGGGTACATGCAATTTGTTTAGCCTTCTTCTGTGACTATTGGTTGTAAAACAAACTATACAGTTGTGGGTTGCAAAACAAACTATGCATAAAGGTTAGTTTACTAGTTCGCTGGTGATTTAATTCTTCAGATATAGATGATTATTATGCTTAATATGCCTTCAGCATAAAGGTTTCTTGAACTTGCTGACTCTTGTGCTCTAAATTATTTTGAAATTGCTTACAAAGTCGTGATTTATACAAGTTGTTTCAAGACTTTATAGGCTTCTAATTGGTTGATTGTGGTCTTGCATGACATGTTTGGTCTTGTTTCTTGCAAATGTTGTGGAAAAGTTGCGTAATCGAATGCAAATGGATGTTTTATTGTTTGTCTTTTCATTTGGACTTGTAGAAAAATTTCCACTTGTGGCTTTGTTGAAGGCATATCTAAAGAATCAAAGGAAAGCATCAGAAGAAATAGTAAAAAAAGGAAGAGATCATGTTGGGTCACTGGTATTTTTATTCTTATTGGTGAGGTTCATGCTCCCTTGTCAATATAAACTATCAAAATATTAACTTGTCATTAGACATATTCTCTGAACACTTCCATGTCTTATTGCAGAATTCAACAACCTCAAAATAAATTCATTCATTGAACAATGTAATAAAGTGCATTGAAGTGCTTCACATCTATAAACTTTACCAGAGATGTTATTGAGTCTTTGGATGTGGTTGTCTTTTCAAAACACACATGTATAAGAAGACAAGAAATAATATGCCTGCCTAATTTCAAGTTATCTTCCTGTGAATAGGGTGTTCCCTTTCATAAACCCGATGACTTGCTCTGCTTCTTTCTAGTGAAAAAATTTGGGACTTTTCATCAATTGTGAGACAATTTCAACCCCATGACTATCAATTTCTTATTTAAAGTTATACCCACTAGATTATAACTCGCACAAGGAGAATTCCATTCTCGTTTCAAAAAAACCTGCAATCGACTTATACCATGCTATTTAATATTTTATGTATTTCTTCGCATCCTTGGCATGTGACATAAAGACACAACATGCTACCTTTCATTTTCTATACTAACACTCCTAAAAAATAATAAAGTATGTCCAAATATGTCATTTCAAATGATCTATGCAGCTTACCTTTTGGTTTTTCAATTATCGAAGTTGCTACCTATATTTATGAGATCAACTACAACCGAGGCCACAGTGACAATATTTGTTAGAGTTTTATCAGTGTTGCACTAAACGTGTTTTTTCTTCAGCAACACTACAATACATTACAGTTTCCATTCAACGGAGAAGTGCACCTAGTAGCAGCCTTGGTCTGTGTGCAAATGGGTTGAATGCACAGTAGACTTTGTCTATTGTTTTGAAGGTTTTTCTCCTTCAATAGTACTTCATCCCAGTAGATCCTTTCAATCTACACCTTCAACAAATGCATACAGACTTGGGGTACATGCTACAGATTCCACTTTTTCTGTGAGGGTATAGAAAAGATGAAAGAAGTACATCGATTTTAGGAATCTGATGGTTGTTGTTTGTAAGCATGCTTGTCTAGTGTTTCCCAAAATTGTATAGAGCTATATTTAGTATACTTTTATAGTTTGACTTAGATGTTCACTTTTCTTAATTTAGGTGTTTTCCTTAGTACTATTTTATGCACAAATTTATCTTTAAGAAAAGTGCACAGTAGAGAAGGGTTTTATATTTTGAGTAGGGGACACTCTTCTAGGTAGTAGGTATTGTATTCTAGGGAGCTTCTGTCATGCATGTTAGGTGCTTTATCCTAGACAGAATTCCAAGTCCCTACCTCCTTGATAAAGTCTTTTCCACACAAGGCACCGGTGGACAAAGTTCCAAGTCCCTAAATTTTCCAAAAACCCACCTGAGCCTAGCTATGTAGCCTAAAATCCTTTACATTCCAATTATCTCTTGGTTGTGATTTCATAGAGAGAGCCCTCTCTGGTTTGGTAGGCCTAGCTACCAAACTAAAATATTGGTTTGTGGTTACCTACGTCGATCTCCTCATCAGCCTGGGACATTGTGGAGGATAACAGAGGGCATAACAACTAGGGAGTGCGAAGGTGTTCTAGTGAATGTTAGGTTCCCAAGTCATGAAACAATGTAATGCTAGTCGTGAGGTCATGACTGCCAAGGTGTGTTAGGGAATGCTAGGGCATGCTAACATGTGCCAGATAGTACAAAGACATGTCAAACAAGCTAAGATGTGCCAAGTGCTAAGGCATGCCAAGATTTTCAAGGGTTCCAAGTCCCTTCCTCCTCTTCTTCCATAAGCTATCCACTTATGACATTTCCTTTGCAATATTTGGTGCATTTGCTATTTATATGCCATTTATAGGTTATAAATCTCTTCAGAGTTTCACTTCCAATTGAGTATTCAACTGAACATATTGATTTTCTTATACATAACTATTTTTCCCTCCACCCACTTTTCATAACTTCAATAACCATTAGGTAGGGACCTGCAGCTTCAATGTTGCTTTTCTTGTTTAGTAAAATATTGCCAAGACTTTAATTTATTGAAAGTTGTAGAATTTACTATTTATGAAGTTTCAAGGTCTAATTCTTAAAAGTATAATTCTTTAAAGGGTGCTAGCTCAATGGAAGAGCATCTGCTTTACTAGTAGGAGGTTGGTGGTTTGAGTCCATCGCGCCCTGACATCCATATGGAATGGTGACGATCAATTTTTGGTGACAGAGGCACTTTTGACCATCACCAATGAGCTTTGGTGACATTTTTCGACCCTCACCAAAAATATGAAATGGTGACGGTCAACGAACGCCACCATATATACGCATCAGTAGTGACGACCCTCAAAGGTCCGTAACTATAAATCGTTGTTGTTGATATGAAATGGTGACGGTCATTGTCCGTCATTATAGTCATTATTCATGATGGACCTTGAATGTCACCACAACACCTATACTTCTGGCAATGTGGCTTTTGTTGAAAGTCAACGAACATCACCATATATATGCACCAATAGCGACGGCCATTAAAGATCCATCACAATAAACCATTTTTGTTTATATGAAATGGTGACGATCACTATCTGTCATTATAAACAATATTCATGAAGGACCTTGAATGTCACCATAACACCTTTGGTGATGTTCAGTTTTCGGTGACAGAGGCTATGGTCCGTCACCATTTCTCATATGCAATGGTGACAGTCGCTATCCATCATTATAAATCATTATTGGTGACGAACTTTGAATGTCACTACAACACCTATACTTTTGGCGACGCCACCTTTGGTGACGTTTAGTTTTTGGTGATGGAGGCTACGGTCCATCATCATTGCTCATATGAAATGGTAACGGTCATTATCCATCATTATAAATAATTATTGGTGATGAACTTGGTATGTCACTGCAACACCTATACTTTTGGCGATGCCACTTTTGGCGACGTTCAGTTTTTGGTGACGGAGGCTATGGTCCATCACCATTGCTCATATGAAATGGTGACGGTCGCTATCCGTCATTATAAATCATCACTGGTGACGAACTTTATATGTCACTACAACACCTATACTTTTGGCGACGCCAACTTTGGTGACATTGAATTTTTGGTGACGATTTCTCTTTTGACCATCACCAATGAGCATATGGTGACATTTTTTGCCCCTCACCAATGTCCTTTTTTCTTGTACTGCAGATGAGAAGACACAGCTTGTCATCTGGCCCTCCTTCTAGTGCCAAAAATTTTGATGGTGTTGGACCCGCTAACATGTCAGGGGATCTCCCCGATAAGAAGTCCCAATTAGACCTCAGACAGTTTTGTGTAGGAGTCCTAGCAGTGGGTGGTATGGTAATGCCTTGACTGTGATTTCACATAGATGCAAGTAATATATCTTTGTTGGTAGCAAGGGTGTGACAGCTGCAATGAGTCAAGGAAGGTGCATGAGGGGTTCTAACACATGGGGGTTGAGATGAGTGCGCCCCTTCGCAACCTGTAATAGTACTCAGCTTGGAAGGGAACACATGAGCAAAGATACATCACAACATGGAAGGCAAGTTAGTGAGCAATCCAAAGTGATGGTTAAACCAACAACACATTTCAGAAAGATCCATACATACTTATACAAAATAGTCCATACATGTGTAGTAAGAAAACAATACATATATCATTTAGAGTAAACCAGATAGCATAGAATAGAATACAACATATGCAGGAAACATGTTGGCTCTTATTATATAAAGAAGTGTAAGTTCTAGTCATACAATACATCCATGTCCAACCACTAGTTCCAATAGTGGAACGCTACAGCCACGTCCGCTTGCTCCTCCAAAGAGATGTACTAGCTCTGTGCAGTGGAGAAGCCAAGGCTCGTTACAATATTGTCCAATCTCTCTCCAAGATAGTCTTATCGGAAGCTTGGCTAACCAAAAGCCTATACAATGAGTTATGAGGGACTATTTATAGCAAAGGGTTGGGTGACCCTTGACAGTCCCCTTTGTGACAGTTCAACTACCCTAATGACTCTTCACCTACTTTATGACTGTTACATCCAACTATTGACACTTGACTTACACTTGACATGACTTTACATTACAATGCACATGTACCCATGTGAAACAAAATGGCTTGAGAAAGCCAAGCTAGACATCACTCTGACTTACACAACCATGGAAGCCCAACTCCTCAACATCCTCATGCTGAGCGACAGTAACATACTGATGCCAAGATCGCTAGTCCTTGATGGTGTCCGTGTGCCCCGCCGTGACATCTGTCTAAAACCAAACTCTTGCCTCCATAGCATCTAGGTGCATTGCTCAGGCTCCTCTCTCCAACTCATCTAAAAGCATGCGCATCATTGTCTTCAATGCGGTCAGACCAGCAACATACTTGTGCATGATGTCTGCATTGATGGGAAAGTATGGGCTAGTGGCAATGCGCATCAACTCGTCGAAGTACGACTCAAGCTCTAGTTGGACTTGTTTCTTTGTCTTCACCTGGTTGAGAGTCACAATAGATGGGATCGCATGTATGTACACCACAACATCCATGCTCTTGAATACTCGTGCATGGGAAGTATGTATACTAGTGATGAGCTGCGGGATCTCCTCATAGTTCCATATTTGACTATGGATACATGCCTCTATTTCGATTGAATTGACCCTCATCATCTTAGGAAAGTGAAGCAAGGCTCCCTTGAATTTCATCGTCCATGTTTGGATGTCATCAACAATAGCATGCAAGTTCGTCAAGATACATTCTCTTCTAGCACATCGCTGCTACCATCCATTGAGATGGACGACTAACTTACGCATGATACCAGACTTGGAGTACAACGCTCACATAACTGTGTCAAGGGACAATACTTCATCTATTATTTCCTTCTTCAGTTCAGCTCGGGCAGACATTGTCACCAAGTCTCCTCCTTGCTTGGTCTCCTATAGTTCCTTTGCCATTTGCTCATTCTCAGCTATCTGAAAGCTAAAACTTGAGCTAGTGGCTTTGGCATATACTCTAGTTGCATCAGCCAAGGTTGTTGGATGTTTGTGCACATCAGTGACAATCATCATTTCTCAACTTGCACAGGAGATGTATGATTCTCCGGAGTTGATACTCTGTGAGACTTCACAACTCTATGTTGACATTCGTTGAATGAGATGTTGTGCATCTCTCCTTTTGATTGATCACCAAGGATCTTAGCGCCTCCTTGGTCACTTGAGACTTCCTCGTCATCTGGATTCGGTGAAGTGGGTTAGTTGACCTCTTGGTGATGAGGCTTGAGGTCGATGTCCTGTTCGAACTCTTACTGCTCCATTTATGCATCCAGCTGTTGAAGTGCTTGTTCTATCTCATGAGAAAAGTATTTCTCCTACGATGGTTCACCTTGTTGGCCTGATGCTAACTGATCTGATAAGTTCACTACCTGTACGGGCATTGTTTCATCTGTTTGCAGATGTTGCATACCCTGCTATATCTGTTGTTCTTGTGCTTCCCTCTGTTGTTTGCATAGCTCTTCTTCCTTTCGGAGTTGTTCCCTCATCTCATGCAACTTCTTCTCTGCTTCTTCAATTATTCTCTTATCCCTCTGCCTTTGGGTGATTCGCATGTCGTGCTAGTGCCTTTTTGCCTCTATAGCTATAACTGCTTTCTCTACCAATGGATCTGCTCGAAACTTGCAGCTTTGCTCCTCTTCCATGCAATCGACAATCTTCCTCTTGCCTTTGTCACTCACTAGTATGCTTGCCTCTACTACCACTACGGCTATTACTACTGCTAGTGCTCTTTGTGATGCTACTTTAGGTTGCTTCACTAACCACTCCACAATGAAGCCGACCTATTCATTGGGTCTGGAGAAACTGTAGCAATATCTCCATGGGTCCTCCTTGACCCAATGACATGCCCCATGGATCCAGTTGAATTGAACTCTCGTGCTGTGATATTTCACAATGCAATGTGGGCCATACAGATTGTAGCTTTGGAGGTCGAATGGGTACTTCTTCATCACTTCTGCTGCGACATCTGCTTGCTTGATACTCTGAATCTCATATAACCCAATCCGCAATGGAAGATTGGGCCAAGGTGCCTTCTTATTCCGCTGCAATCTAGTTTTCAATCCTACCGAGATATGATATGTTACTTCCTGCATGACAAGTACATCCAAGGAAAACTTCATAGATAATGCAGAGGCTTCTCTGTTCTGAACATTTTGATGAAGGTGATGAATGGTGAGGCATACCAATCAGCAATGTCTATCAGTGCCTCCATTACTTCCTTCGACATGCAGGGTGGATCTTGTTCAAACATTGTCTTGTACACTGGGGTGAAAAAATGATCAGACAGCTATGTGCTTACTTCTTTGAAGCTTCATTCGAACAACAACTTGAAATATGTGTTCACAACAGTCTCCACCAGTAACCATGCCCACTCCAAGCCCGGGAACTTCTGTCGGGCACAGATTACATCTAATATGTAGGCGAACATGTAAATATCTGCATGGATACCTCCGGGTGACTGTCGAGCCTTCATTACTTGTTCCTTAAGCTGATGAGACAACATGTCAGACTAGTTACATGGTTTTCCTTCTCTAGCTAGTTGGTCCAGTGTGATCACCCAACTCTGTGGGAAGGTTTCTTTGCTTCCTTTGCTACACAGTCTACATGAAAATATGACCAAGTATTGATACACCTTCCATAGTATCTTCATCTTGTAGATCTGATTGGGTGTCAACCTGAGTCAAGCCGACTCCTTTACCCAATTCTTCAGAATGTCTCTGGAGTTAGCATTTTTATTGGGTAAGATGAATGGAGTCTTCATGACAGTCACGGGCTCTGACATCTGATACATCTCATCATAATCTCGTGCCCAGAAGGTTGCAAACTTCATCCCACTAACATTGCTCATGGTCATCGTCTCGGGATCAGTGTGAGAGACGATCTAGTGTATCATGTCCACGCATGGGAACACAAGGTATCTGCATGCAATCTAGTGCAAGCTAGACTTGTGAATGTTCACATACACTTGACGGTCTTTGAGGTCTTCCTCAAAAGTTCCTGCAAATTATTCATTGACCTCTTTCCACTTCAGCTTGATGTCCTTGTCTAAAAACAACTTTGTATCTTCATAGATTTGTAGACTAGAGGACACTCGCTCAACTGCTCCTCCAGCTGCATTTTTGTCAATGTCTTGTGATCCCGCTCTCTTGGAAGCCATTGATCTTATACTCATAAGAGGCATATGAACACCTGAAATATGTGGAGACAAGCAACATATGTAGCAAGAAATTTGTCAGCAAAAACCAAAGTAAATTCGGGGAATGACATAGCACATACCGCGAACTCATGGAAAAGATTGCATAATTTCTTCTGGGAGGTTGGGTGATTGGCTGCCAAAACTACACAAAATGTAGTCTAGGATGTTTGGGAGGCAAGAATGTCTACTAGATTCATGCAATGCATAGTTGAGACTGGCTGCTGGCTGTTGGGATTGCGCAATACGTAATTCCAGCTGGGAGTGACTGCATGCTCAGGGGCAGCATTGCGCAATTTTTTGGGCCAGTAGTCACTATCCCTTAGAAATGCACAAAACAATCCTGGAGGACAATGCTGCACAAAAATGTGTGTTTTTGGAGAGGAAGACAAAGCCTTCCTTCCCCAAATTACGTAATGTTATCTTGGTGAAGGTAGAGTCTGGGCCAAGGTTGGCCAGAATCGCCAAGGGGAAACTGAAAGAAATTAAGACAGTGAATGCATGATGACACTAAGTGAAAGCAAAAGTGATTGACAGAGGATGCAAACATGAATGAAAGATTTAGTAAGTAGATCAACATGCATGTGGGTGAAGCGAGTCGCCGAATTGGCGACCGTTCGTGCAAAACAATTTCATACATGTGACAGTAGTGAGATAGGAACAAAAACTAAAATAGTGATAGGACAAGTTAGTATACATGTAAACGACAACAAGCGATCAAAGAAATCAAGCAAACAATATTTACACAATAGAAAACACAAAAAGCGACAGAAATGTTGAAAAAGACAAGTTGAGGCCACATACCTATGAATAGTTGAGATGGATGTGCCGAAGAGTTCTGGATGTACTGTGGGATGTCAAAGCTCCAAGACTAATGTGAAAGAATGAGCTCCGATGTGTCGAATAAATAATTTTTGAGTTCATGACGTGCATGCCACAAATCTAGGAAAAAGTGTAACTTGGAGGAAATTTTCTAAAAAAACTTTGCATGTAACCTCCAGCTGCTAAAAATAACTCCCTGAATCATGGGATGCCTTTTGCATGTTTCCTTTTGCTATTCCAAGAAAAATCAAGCCATGCATGCAAGTCAAGTTTCCTTGGTCCCGAGTGGAACTGGTCAACCCAACTGCTCATGCATGAAGCTGCTCAATTGCTTGAAGGAAATTCGCATATCTGGCTGGGAGCTCAGCTGGCTGCTGGGGAGATTTTCACAATTTCTAGGCAGATCAATTAAATGTGACCTAGTTTTGCACAAATTCTAGGCTGAGCATCCCTGCTGGGGAAAATTGAGCAATTTTCACTGTGAGTGTTGACTGGCAAAATTGCACAATTATGGAGCCCAACAGGCTGCCAGACAGTATTGCACAATTTCTGGAGGGAAGTTTGGTTGCCCTCTAGAAATGCACAATTTCTTGGGGAAGCTGCTCAACCTACAGCTGGACCAAGTCTGGCGAACAACCTGTGAGGAGAATGCATGAAGCTGTGATCGACAGGCTATCTTTGTGCAAGAAAAACATTGAAGCTTGTGTACTTGACGAAGCAAGACAAGGTGATGTGAAAAGTTGGTAGGGAGGCTTTAAAACAAAGCTTAGGCAAAATTTTGGAGGGTGGTTGTAGTCATCACAACATTAATGCAAATGAGAATAGGATACAATCAACACATCAAAAAGAGACACTAGATTTTGGTCAATGACAAGGGCAAAACCTAATATGGGGAAAACCCTTTGAAATTCATCTCCTATTAGATTGTCATAAAATGTTAAATAAACAGTACAACGAGCCCATATAAAAGTATCCAACACAATCAAACAAACAATATCAGAATATGGTCCCATCAATAATACTGATTAGAGATAACTTTCCCAATCAGTGGTCAATTGTGGTCAAATGTCAAAATGAAACCCTAGGTCCCAACTACATGGAGGAATAATTTTGGATGGAGTTGAGATGCTCCAATAACAAAATTGAACCTATGTTCCTACAATTACGACCTAAAGAATCGTGTGTCATCATTGTGGCTAGAAAGAAAAAACCTTAATCACACATGCAAGCTTCAGACCCTACAATTTCAAACTTTTACGAACCAAACTTTGTGAACCACACTTCATACCTGTATTAAACAATCCAATTAAGAGAGGGAAGAAGAATATGTTTGATGATGTCTAAATGATCTTAAGGTCACTTATATTTTTAGGCTTCCAACGGTGTCCAATTTCCTGTTAGGGTCGACTTGCCTTTTTGTGACATTGTGGGCTTTGGTTAAAAAATACACTTTCCCTTATCCAAATTGAGTGCTTCAAAAGTCAAACATGGTCCTCTTGAAAAGAGGAATCTAATCCCATTATTGGAATTTAGCTCTAAGCTTCCAAATTAACAATATGAGCTTTGGATTATTCAAGGCTAATGGTCAAGTTCTTGTTTTACCTTTGGACTAACCAGTGCCCCTACTTATTAACACTAATTATTTTACATGTTTACAGTTAAAAAAAAAAAGGAATACTGGAAAATTTTATATTCATTCATCAGAATTTCACTTCATTCAAAAATTAAATAACAGACACATCAAGGACTGTTCTTGAAAAAATTTTAATCATAGTAGCAAGGTACTTATCGAGTTTCCAACATAGTTAGGTTGTCATAGGATTACTAAGGAGAAAAGGTTGCTCCTCCCAACCAATGAGTTTTGGTACTTCTACTAGCACTCCCCCCAATCTAGTCCACTTCTAGAACAACTAATAGACAATGACCTAACAAGGTTTGTTCTCAGGCATCAAGATTGTACAAGTCTAGCCAAGAACATATAGACTCCCACGTTTGTCTTAGGGTTTACACTAGCCACCAACTAGCTCAAGGATACCCTAGCTGGAAGCATCCTTCCTTTCCTCCATAACATCATGTGCGAGGAATCAATTGTATTTCCACCCTTGAACCTGCTCCAACCAGGTCTAAGTCTCTAGCTTGCCTCAAGTTTCTTCCCCCTCACCCAATTGGCTCCCTTTTCCCTAACTAAGATATTTTATCTCTAGGAAGAGGATTAATTGTCTTAACTATATGGTAATTGAACTCTCGATTAGCATCCTTTCCCTTTAGTAATTATTTGGCAAACCATAATTGAGTTTAAATTAAAAATTAAAATTAAACATTCATGTTTATTATCTATCCTTATCAAGCAACCTGCCAATTACTGCAGTAAAAGTAAATAAAGAATATTTACGAACTATCGAGGGGTATTACATATTCCCCCACTCGAGAAAAACACCATCCTCGGTGTTTATTCTTGCTCTGTGGAAGAGGCTGAAATATGCTTACTTGCATGAAACTTTGATTTTCTCAAGTAGTCTCCCCCAGTTAAGGTGCCTCTACTGCACTTTAACCTGAATGATTCTTTTCTTATGTAACATGATATCTCTATGTCCTAAATTCATAAAGACTTGGCTACGGATACCCTGTCTGGTTCAATCTACATCCACATTCATTATGCATGTCATTAGCTTCCATCAACCATTATTTAAGAACATATGTGTATATAATCATTTCAAATTTTATTACAAACATTGGTTTGTGTAGCCAACAAGGGTCATCAACATACATCACAACCCAACGATGGTTGGAAACTTGCACTCATTAAGAGATAATCACATCATGGTAATCTTATCAACAATGACATTAAATTCCTTTGAATAACTATGCCGATAAACAAAGATACCACCATATGGTTTTACTGCAGATTTTCAATCATGGAGTGATCAATTCCATTTCCATTATTTACATAAGGGTAATAACATTTCAAAAACCATTTAATGTTATGTCTTTATGATGGATTGCAGCTAGTATATTGTTGTATCTGTAGGAATTTACAGGGTAAGTTCCTCAGACAGAACACCAAAGGACACCGCTCACAAACAGATCACAGATCAATACACCAGTATTTTGATGTGGTTAAAACCTTCAAAGAGGGAAACAGTCCACGACCTGAGCCAACGTGGCCACTTCAGGAAATTTATTAATAAAATAATGAAAATTTACATAAGCCTCTCTCGTGAACGGTTAACCTACAAATGACCCTCCATGCACTTTAAATAGAATTCATGGACCAATCGGGTGTTAAGCCACAGATCAAGTGTCGGTAATACCGGCGAGAGAATGAACCGTCGGATCACTACATATCATGACCGTCGGATTGTAAGTTACAAATGTACATAGTAAAGAAACACACTTTACCTAACTCTATACTAGACCAAGTTATACTTAACTATTCCTATGTGTCGCAATATCCTAACATCCCCCCTTAAGAACAACTTGGGATAGGATTGAAAGATTTACAAATATGACACAATAGGAGAAGGAAGGAGGCACTAGAGCCTATCCCCCCTTAGTGACAACTTCCTGAACTCCAACCATAAATCGAAGTTTAGTAAACTTCGCCTCTGTGAGAGCCTTTGTAAAGATGTCTGCAACTTGATCTTCTGTTGAACAATATTGCACTTCAAGAACATTGTCATGAATGAGCTTTCTGATGAAGTGCATGTGTAGTTCAATGTGTTTGCTATGCTAATGTTGGACTGGATCTTTGCATAGTTGAATGGCACTTTGATTATCACACCAAAGTGTAGTCGGATGCTGCTACTGAAAGCCAAACTTTGATAGGATTTGATGAAGCCACAAGGCTTCCTTACTAGCTTCTACGGCACCACAATACTTTGCTTCTGCTGAAGAAAGAGAAATGACACCTTGTTTCTTGCAAGCCCATGTAATAGGTCCTGAACCAAGAGTGAACACATAACCGGCAGTAGACTTCCAATCATTAGGGTCACCAGCCCAATCAGAATCAGTGAAACCAACCAATAGAGGAGATGCTTCGGCACTGTAATGAATTCCAAACTGAACTGTACCTCAAACATAACGAAGTATTCTTTTAGCTGCTTTCCAATGACTTTCACGTGGGGTTTGCATAAACCGAGCAACAAGGCCAACAGCAAAGGAAAGGTCAGGACGAGTATGGGTTAGATACAAAAGTTTTCCTACAAGTTGACGGTATAAGGTAGCATCAACTTCAGGAGAAGTACAAGAGACTGAAAGTTTGCCTCCAGACTGAAAGGGAGAAGGAGCTGGCTTACAATCTTCCATGTGAAAATGACGAAGAATATCACAAGCATACTTGGACTGGGAAAGGGAAATACCCTCCTTGGATTGCAATACTTGAAGACCGAGAAAATAGTGTAAGTGTCCTAAGTCTGTCATTTCAAATTTCTTTTTAAGGCTGGACTTCACATGGTTTATAAGGTTGGGATCACTAACAGTAAGAATAAGATCATCAACATAAAGAAAAAGAATGATAAGAGAGTTGCCCACTTTCTTGGTGTAGACAGTATTGTCAGAATGACACCTAGAAAAGCCAGATTCTAAAAGAAAGCTATCCATTTTGGCATACCAAGCCGAGGAGCTTGCTTGAGACCATAAAGGGATTTCTTAAGCTGACATACAAGGCTGGAGTCTATTTGTATAAAGCGAATAGGTTGTTCCATATAGATTTCTTCATGCAAGTCCCCCCCCATGCAAGAAGGCAGATTTAACATCCATCTGATGGACTTCCCATTTGAAAGAGGCAGCAAGGGAAAGAACAAGGTGGATAGAGTTCATTTTGGCAACAGGGGAGAAGGTTTTAGTATAGTCAATGCCTTCAACTTGTGAAAAACCTTTAGCAACAAGACGAGCTTTGTGTTTATCAACTTTCCCATCTGGTCCATACTTGGTTCTGTAAACCCATTTGGATCTAACAAGTTTTCGTCCCTTTGGTAGAGGAACAAGATCCCATGTATAATTTTCCAATAATTAACGATATTCTTCATTCATAGTTGCATCCCAATCTGGATGGCCTGAAGCTTCTGCAAAGGTGTCAGGATCATAATTTGTTGAGACTTGAGCAAGTAAAGAAGAGGCTCTTTCGAACTGAGAACGTGTACGGCGTTGATCTGTAGGATCACCGGCAAGATCACCTGCTGCATCCCGAGTAGCATGGACCCATTTCGGAAGTGAAGGAGCTGAAGGAGGATCCTGAGAAGGTGGGGGAGGATTTTCATCCTCACTTTCATCATCTGAAGAAGAAATATGTTCAAAAAGTATAAGAGATAGAGAGAGGTGGCACATGCGCCGAACTAGGCTCGTAGGCCGATTTATTTTCATCAAACTTTACATCTCTTCTAATGATAACATTTTTGGACTTAAATGGAATAAGTCTATATCCTTTGACATCTTCAGAATATCCAACAAAGATACATTTTTCACTCTTAGGTTCTAAAGCTTTATGTTTCTCATCTGGAATATGGGCCCATGCTTCACTTCCAAAAACATGAAAGTGACTCACATCTGGTTTAATTGAGCTCATGCTTCTTCTGGAGTGATATTCTTTAAAACCTTAGTAGGAGTGCGATTTATTATGTAATTTGCACAGTTAATTGCTTCTGCCCAATAATTAAGACTAAGTCCTTTAGATTGAAGCATACAATAGCCATTTCCTTTAAGGTGCGATTCTTCCTTTCAGCTACACCATTTTGTTGTGGAGTATATGGAACAGTATGTTGCATTTGAATTCCATTCTCAGTGCAAAATTTGATGAAGTCATTTTTAACATATTCTCCGCCATTATTAGATCTTAGCTTAAGAATTTGATGTCCAGATTGTTTTTCAACAAAGGCCTTAAAGGCCAAGAATTTGTTAAATACTTCATTCTTGAGTTTTAAGAAGTATACCCAAGTGCGTCTGGAGAAATCATCAATGAAAGTTAAGAAATACTTGTAGCCAGAGAAGGAAACAACTGGAAGTGGACCATAAATCACTGTGCACAAGCTGTAAAGGGGCTGAGGCGTGCAAAGAGGCACGTTTTTCAAAACTGTCCCGATGATGTTTTCCGAGTACACATCCGGAACAAACACCATCTCTGCAAGATACCATAGGAAGACCTGTCACCATATTTTCTTTACATAGATGCTGAAGGGAGCGATAGTTTAAGTGACCAAATCGCTCATGCCAAAGTTTGCTCACTTCATCATTATGAGCAACAAATACTGACGGAAGATTTGATGACCCAAAGTTGTGAAACTTATACAACCTTGTGGAATCATCAGCAATACCAGTAGCTAGAATCTATTTAGGATCTCTTAGATCCTTGATT